>OZ024904.1:10859835-10862335 GCA_964017125.1 Flabesymbios commensalis
CCAATGTCGCAGCCACAGTGAAATTCAGAATAATATCACCGTAACGTCACTTGTCTATGGAGGATTGTGCCCCCTCCCCCAAGGTTTCTTGCATCCTTGAGTAAACCTGTATTTAATTTTTTCTTCACAATCAAATTAAATAACTTGTCAGTCTTAAAAAAAAAAACATAGCTTGTCGGTTTAATTGCGGTTTTAAAAATTCATAATGGCTATGTTTCAACAATAATTATTGATCATTTACAAGGAACCCTTTTTAATTTTTTTATTTCTTGCACTATAATAATAATAATAATAATAATAACTTTATTTACTGAGGGTAGACCCAATGAGCTATATAGCTCATCTGCCTTGGGGCCCTCAAGGCTAACAATATAAGAGTACAATATGGAACATAATATAACATATAATATATATATAGTACATATTTATATTCTGATATACTCGACATGAATAATGCATCTATACAAAAAAAAACATACACAGTCAGAGATAAATGAAACAAATACATACATTTTATACAAACATGTTAATAAATAGCACATTACTATCCATAGATAAGTAATATTTACACACATAAATCTGACAATAGATATGATTTCTTAAATTGTGATAGGGTAGAAGCTTTACGGCTATTGGTACTTAATGAATTCCATACTTTTGGTCCTAAAAAACGTAAACTCTTTATGTGCGTTCTGGGAATGAATAACTTTTTATTACTAACAGATCTCAAACTGAATGGTGCGGTTTCACTGGATCTGGTGAACATATCGGCCATGTAACTGGGTGTCATATCGTTGAGGGCTTTATATACTAATGTGGCTTGACGAAATTGAACATTTTTATCGATTGGTAGCCATTTAAGAATTTTGAATAGTTCTATGGATGGGACGGTATAATCTACATCAAGAATTAAACGAGCCGCCATTTTCTGTAATTTTATCAGGGTGTGGATATCTTTTTTAAATGCAGTTCCCCACACTGAACAACAGTAATCAAAGTGGGGTTTAACAAAGTAATTATAAAATGTTAGACGTCCGGAAAGCGGAACAAATCTTTTTATTTTTCGCAATATTGACAATTTATAAAGAACAGTCTGTCTAACCTTTCTAACCTGAGGAGTCCACGAAAGATTTTCATCAATAACACAGCCTAATAATTTTTCTTCAGTGACCTGCGTTATCTTACTTTTTCCAAGATATACATTTAATTTATATTTGTTAACGTCAAAATATTGTAGTCTCTTGCTTATGCCTATTACCATAATTTTTGTTTTGTCAGAACTAGGTACCATGCGGTTAATACTACACCACCGCATTAGACTGTCAGAGCTTTCTTGTAGAGATTTCTCCACGTTTTTTATATCTTTAGAAGCCGTGGATTTGGTGGCATCATCAGCGAAGAGTGATACTAGATCTAGTCCATCCTCGAGAGGTAGATCATTGATAAATAAAAGAAATAACAATGGTCCCAAGATAGAGCCCTGGGGTACACCATACTTAATTTCTAGTGGTTGTGATACTTTGTGATTAATCTTTACACATTGTTGTCTATTGGATAAATAAGACGTGAACCAGCTCATAGAATCCTGACTAAAGTTATACAATTTTAGTTTTTTTAACAAAATATCATGGTCAACCATATCGAAAGCCTTGCAAAAGTCAATGAACAGTACACCTACAATTTTCTTGTTATATATGGAAGATAGCCATTCATCAACGAGTAGATGAAGAGCAGTCTCACACGAGTGTTTTGGTCTGAATCCGGACTGCCGAGAAATTAACAGGTCATGACAAACAAGAAATTCATAGAGACAGTTAAACACATGTCTCTCCAATAGTTTAGAAAGAATAGGTAAAATAGATATTGGTCTGTAATTTCCGGGATCATCTGTGGAACCTTTTTTGAAAAGTGGTGTAACAACTGCCGTTTTCCAATCATTAGGAAATTGATTTTTAGTAATGCTAAGATTACAAATTTCAGTGATTATATGTGTGATGTAAGGAGCGCTTAACTTTAACATATGTGCACTGATGCCATCTACTCCTGCTGATTTCTTAACATCTAATGTCGACAAAAACTTGAAGACAGCCTGTTTGGTGATAAGCGGTATTTGAAACATGTTATCAGGCGGCAGCTTAGTCTTAACAAAATGTGTTAATGGTTGGAAATCGTGCTGGGCAGTGTCATTATTACTTGATGGCGGAATAACATCAATGTATTGATCTACTACAGATGTGAAATGTAGGTTAAATGCGTTTGCAATATCCTGTTCATCTGTAAGTTTTATATTTTCTTGTTTTATGGACGATACGGTTGATTTCTTAGACTTATTAGATAATTCATTTAAAATTTTCGCATTTGCTGCGTGGTTGTTCTGACTTTGTTCAATTAAGTTATAGTAAAATTCCTGCTTAGATTTTCTAAGTAAGTATGTAGAATGGTTTCTCCAGTATTTATAATTTTCATAATCATGCCTAGCTTTAGCAGAGTCTCGAAGACT
>OZ024904.1:10867335-11119835 GCA_964017125.1 Flabesymbios commensalis
CAGATGGATTTATAATGGAAGTCAAATTGAGGTCACAAAACATTTCACATATCTCGGAATGGTATTTTCCAGTGGTGGTTCATTTTCTGAAAATCAGAACAAATTAGCTGGTCAGGCACAAAAGGCCATATTTTCATTACAAAAAATGCTTCAGAAATTTGACGATATTAAGTGTGACATGTAGTGTGATTTATTTGATAGGCTTATAACACCGATATTATGCTACGGAAGTGAAGTGTGGTGTTTTAATAGAGGTGATACAATAGAGCGGTTACATTTACAATTTTTAAAGAAAATATTACGTCTTAAATGGAATACAGAAGATAACCTGGTATACAGTGAGCTATGTAGATTAAATATGCAATCTGAACGCTATTTAAGAATTATTAGATACTGGCTAAAAATTGTTAAGTCTAACAAACACCGACTGATTAAAAATGTTTATGATATGTTACTGATAGATTCACATAATGGTAAAAGTAACTGGGTCTCACAAGTTAAACACTTACTGGAAATGACTGGCTTCGGTCATGTGTGGCTAAACAGTGGTGTTGAGAATGATAAACTATTTTTATTTAATTTTAAACAACGTTTACGCGATAATTTTGGACAGGAGGTTAATCTAGAATTGCAAGCCACATCAAGAGGTACATTTTATGTGTTGTTTAATGATTTTTTCAAAAATAATAACAAACTATCTCGATGTTGTCAAGACACAACAGCATAGGGTGGCACTAACAAGGCTACGCACCAGTAATCACAGGTTAGCTGTAGAAAGCGAGAGGTGGCATAAACCTCATGTATTACCATTAATAGAAAGAAAATGTAGTAGCTGTGAAGACTTGGCGGACGAATATCATTTTTTACTTGTCTGTCGATGTATACTGAATTACGTAGGAAATATTTACCTAAATATTATCATCAGCGTCCAAATATGTTAAAATTTGTTGAGCTCATGTCAAGCAAAAAGTCCAATATCATTACCAAGTTAGCTAATTACACGTACAAAGCATTTAAAATAAGAAACGAAGTTGAATATGTTGTCTAATTTCATGTTTACTAATTTTTTTTTAACAATTATACTGAATCATGTTAATATATTATATTATGTTATACTGCTAATAGCAATGTTAAATGTCTTGTCTAATTTCATGTTTACTAGTTTAATTATACTTAATATATAATATAATGTTATACTGCTAAAATCTATACTTTTCTATTCTATTCTATTCTATTCTATTCTGGTCTATTCTATTCTATTCTATTCTATTCTATTCTATTCTATTCTATTCTATTCTATTCTATTCTATTCTATTCTATTCTATACTATTCTATTCTATTCAATTCTATTCTATTCTATTCTATTCTATTCTATTCTATTCTATTCTATTCTATTCTATTCTATTCTATTCATTCATTCATTCATTCATTCATTCATTCATTCATTCATTCATTCATTCATTTATTCATTCATTCCCTCTTTTTTCAATAATTCAATCCGTTATTAATTTATTAATTCGTTCGTTCGTTCGTTCGTTCGTCGTTCGTTCGTTCGTTCGTTCGTTTGTTCGTTCGTTCGTTCGTTCGTTCGTTCGTTCGTTCGTTCGTTCGTTCGTTCGTTCGTTCGTTAACCTCTTTTTAAGGGAGACCGGGGCTAGTTGTTACAGGGGTAAGTTTTTACAACGGCCCTTGGCTCCAGCATTGTTCATCGATTTAATCACCAGATGTCAGCATAGTGTATACCAAGACCTACTATCTGTTCACGGAAATCCACCCCATAATTCCCAGACAATACTCATTGTGGATATTTTGAATGTTTTTGAAGGTTTGTTCTATATTTTTTATTTTCATGAAGAAATCTCTTGTAAGGGTGTAATCGAAATTGATGATTTATATTGCCAATGGTTATAGATTATTGATATTTTATCTATAAGTATGATGTGGTGCTAAGCTGCTCACTGCACATGACCCAATTACTGAAGCAAGTTGTGTTGGGGCAAGTTGTGACAAAAAGATTGGGGCAAGTTGTGACATGTCACAACTTGCCCCTGTGACATTGCCAATGCCCCACAACTTGCCCCACACTGTAGCAACTTGCCCCTGTGATATTGTCCCAGCTGTTTTGTTAATTTTTAAAAGTGTACTTTCAAGGTGAAACATGTCATCAATCAGCAAGCTATGAAAATGGTTTGCCTCTATTTTGACAAATTTAAATATTTGTACCTCACATGGAGATGTGGATTGCGTTTTGAGACAAAACACAGCTTAAAATGGGTGAACATTCAAATTAAATAACTTGGCACTCGAGGGGTTAAAAGGAAGTGATGTTTCTCATATCTTGTTTGTTATTTTCTGTTTCAGTTTGCCAAAAATAAATGTTATTATTATTGCATTACCATATACAAATTTATTCTGTGTTTGTTCTTCTTTGATTGTCACAAAGTTATCCAATAGAAATACATCATCTGTGTCACAACTTACCCCTGCGGTTGTTACAACTTACCCCGGTCTTCGAGGCCATATGCTATAAAATAACATTATTTTTTTAACAATTCCAAGATCTCCTGGAAAATACGTCATCTTCTCAAGGAGAATTGTTTATCTTCGGCGATTTCAATATACATTTAGATATCCCATCAAATCATACCAACACTTTTTCAGATTTGTTAACAACTTTTGGTCGGCGTCAACATGTTGATTTCCCCACCCACATTCATGGGCACTGGCTCAACCTATTTATCACCCGAACAGCATGTGACTTGATAAAGACTGTACATCCATCTGATGGTCTATCTGATTATATGACCGTGATAGTCAATGTTGGTGTCAAACTTGTATCACATCCAATCAAGAAGTGTTTTTTCATACAGACGTGTTGAAGGCATACCTCTTACAGATTTTATTTCAGACATTAAACTTTCTGCTTTAATTAGACATCCGAAATTAAATTGTTCTGAACTTTATCAGCAATATCACACGGTCCTGAGATCTCTCTTAGATAAGTACGCGCCGATCAAGACTGAGAAAATCACGCCTAAACTCTCAAATGCATGGATGAAAATGGAAATTCAATTGGCTAAGCGACTTCGTCAAAAGTTTGGCGAAGGACTCGATCATGCCTAGATAAATCGAGGTATAGAAGACAGGCAAATCTTTGTAATAAGATGATGAGCTATGCACGGCGTAGATATTGTGCTGATTGTATCAATGAAACCTCAGATAATCTATGAACACTTTGGAGAACTGTAAACAATATTCTTCACAGAACACAGTCTCCATCTGTTCCAGCTTTTTCTGATATAAAATCACTTTCTGTATCTTTTTCGAAACTTTTCATGGGCAAAATCGAGAAAATCATTATGAATGTTACCAACGACGTTCTTAATATGCCGGACATTCAATCTACGACAGTAAAATCAAGTATGACTTGTTTTGAACCGGCTACTGCTGATGAAGTGAGGATAATAATTATAAATTCACCTAGCAAAACGTGCGATCTTGATCCAATCCCTACTGAATCCTCCTGATATGTTTTGTTGGTTCCGATCACACAAATAGTTATTCTATCTTTGATTTCAGAAGTTTTTCCAGACATTTCTAAAACATCACATGCCATGCCTCTGCTCAAAAAGCCATCTTCACCAAAAGACGACATGAAAAATTACAGACCAGTGTCAAACCTAAACTTCGTATCGAAAATAATAGAAAAAAAAGTTATAGTAAATCGAATTCGTTCATATCTTGAAAGAAACGATCTATAAAATCAGTATCAGTCAGCATACAAAAACAATCATACCACTGAAACTGCCATACTAAAAGTCGAAAATGACATTACTTTGAATATGGACGAGGGACGTATCACTGCACTTACTCTGCTAGATCTGTCCGCTGCTTTCGACACTCTGGACCACAGCAGTATCACCAATCTCTTGTCAACTTGGTATGGTATCGATGGTATCGCCGTTGAGTGGCTTGTGTCTTACCTATCAGATCGTAAACAGGTGAAACTAATGGATTGTTTATCCAGTCCAGCCGAAGTTGTGAGGGTCACCAAGGATCCGTCGTCGGCCCATTGTTATTTACTCTCTACACTATCCCCCTTAGCAATGTAGTTCAGAGACACAATGTCAAACATAATCTTTATTCCGACCACTTCTTTCTTTTGGAAATTCTGCCAAAATGTCTTCAGGACGTGTCTTCTTGGATGCCATCAAGGATATTGAAGCTTAACCCTGATAAGACTGAATTGTTATTATTAGATCTGAAGTGCAGCGTGAACATTTTCGAACAAGATTGTTGGCACAGGAACTAACTCTTTCTCCATCTGCTAGAAATCTTGACGTGGTCTTTGACAGTGCTTTCAATTTTCATATATCTGGTATATATTTCGCGCTTTCTACTATCATATACGTGACATGCGTAGAATAAGGCACTTTTTAACAACATCTATTGCTAAAACAATTGCAACCTCGTTGGTCGGTAGCAAGCTGGAGTATTGTAACTCTGTCCTGTTCGTCGTCACCGAAAAGGAGATATCAAAGCTGCAGGGTGTACAGAACTGTTTGGCGCTAGTTGTAACAAAGTGTCCTAGTTTTTGTCACTGGTTACCTGTTCGTTACAGGATCAAATTTTAAATTGTGTTCCCTGACCTACCAGGCTCTGACCAGTGGAAAACCAGTATATTTTCGAAACATGCTTCAGCCATCGCGAAAGGTACGGACACTTATATTGCCATTTTGATTTTCGTTTTATGATTTTTAAATCGTCAAAAACCAGCCACGAGTTTTAACAGTGCTTCTTTGCAGGACTGGGTAGTTAAACGCTAGCCCAACATTAAACCAACATTGGATGAGTGTACAATGTACTGCCAATACATGCGTGGGGTCAGCGCTCAAGTATATGGACTTGTTATGATTTAGGAACTTGCTCTTAATGTGGCGTTGGGTACGAAACACATATTTTAACGTATCCAAACAGTTGACTATATACCTTTAACCCTTAGAACACTGACCTATTCAATTTAAATTTTCAGTCACTTAAAGTTGTGTCTCGCTACCGCGATCCACAATTTCCAAGTGGCTGAATTTTTTTAATATTTGTGAAATTTAAGTCCCAATATATAACAGTGTTTGAAGATTGGAAGCATATTTTACTGTGAACAGCTGGTTATCAGGGGTGATACAGATGCTAATAAAAACACAGAATGTCTAGTTTAGTCGACATCAGTGTTCTAAGGGTTATTACCACCCCATTCATCATGATGAGAGAGCTATAGATGGTGTCAGGAGAGGGTAATGTGTCAAACTGCCGTGAAAAGACAAATAAAACTAACTTCTTATTTGAAAAGAAAGGCTCTTTGCCGTCATGTGGTGATATAATTTATATATCAGTACTATATCTGACATATAATCCCAGATCAGCCAAACACACCAGGAAATCAAGTCTATTAATTAACTTGTCTCAAGTCTGATCGGTATCATGCTGAGACAGGAAAGCAGGTGACACGTGAATGTGAGCTTATTATAAAGTTTAATAATAACTTGTTTTCTTACCAGTTTTTAAACATGCACAGCCATTTATTGAATGAATACAAATTCTATTTTTATTTCAAAAAAAGGTTGAAATATAATTATAATCTATCTGAAAATGTATTTACTTTAAGGGAAGCATATCTGTTAACCAAGTCCAACCCCCTCAACCGCTAAATCATGTAATTTAAATTATTACTTTTTTGTAGTGGTGTCTCGCAACCGTACTTCAATTGAATTATGATATGAGAACCAGTCAAAGCCAAATAATTGCTGTTTTGTTATCACTTCATTCCATTAGATACACCCTTCAGACTTCCTAGCTTAAGCAGAAAACCCATCGGCCCACAATCCTTCCAATTATTGACTCGCATATTAATAGCTCTCATTTTTTCAATTTGCAATTATCATAATATAAGCTCGTTCTGCTTCAATTGAAAACATAACTTATGGGTCCATGGTCATTTTACAGTCTAAAATTCTTCTAGTGCTGGGATCGTCGCTAGGCGTCAGAATCTGACATCTATAGACGTTAGATTCTGTCGTCTGAAGACGGTCCCGCCCTGAAAAAAGGGTTAAGTTGGAAGCGCATGGTCTCCATTAGGACATTGGATCCTGGTTTTGGTTGTGTGACGAACAAAAAAATGTTTCTAAGAAATAGATCCCTCATGTGATAGAGGTGTCAATGTCAGGTACATCCATCATGCACCGCGTCAGGGTCACCTTGACAAGGTCACTTAGACAAGCATCCTAATACATTATCGCCCACAAGCCTCCAATAAAGGAGAGACATGACAATAGACATCAGAATCTCTAGTATCCCAGCCAGATTTTATGGTCGCCTTATTTTCCTTCGGGTTCATTTTGGATCCGCATTATGCTACTAAGTGAGAAATGAGATGGTCTGCCGTAAATTAAAAACTGTGACTGTATTTCCAAGTAATGTAGGCTAATGTAGGACTACCTAAATTAAGAGATTACAATTTTTTTTCAGGTAAAAGCTGTCGCTATTCACGACGATGGCGTGGGTAAGGCTGTAAGTATATGTAAAAATGTTTTATTTGTAGTTATTTTGTAGGTTGCTACGTTTTCCAGAGTGTATTTCACCTATATACTTACTATTCATGATAATATGTAGTTTTTTAACTCTGGTTTTGGCGCGGGCGACATTTCTATAATATGTGTTTAACTCTCATACGTTTTAAAAATATCAGCACTGTATGAGTACATCAATGTATTAAATATAATAATGTACCACCAATAATGTATATACCCTGAATCCTGTACGGATAGATTATGGTAATAAATTTGATTTGATTTGATTTGAGTTATGCAGCTTGTCCATGTTGTGAAAATACACTAAAAGGGTCATAGTGTCACTAAAACAAAATTTAGATAAACGCTCTAAAACAAAATAAGAATTCCTCTCTTTCACTGAGATGAAAATTTTTCAGAAGTTTCGTTGAAAAGCTGAAAAAACAATAATGATGTATAGCATCATTCATGCATTGAATTACTGCCGTTTCAGTACATATTCTACCTCAACCTGGCGCTAAGAGAAATGTAACATGTCAATGCTACGTACATAATTCCTGATATAATACCAGCTTACGAACAGTTCATGCACCTCACAATATCTGCTTATTACAAACTTGCCATATGTTGTCTGACCTTGATATATCTCTTTTTATTTCCGTGTTTACCACAATGCCTGTGGAGACCTTCTGCTGCTCTTATCTGGTTTTATGCTTGTAATCCTCTTACCTAGAATAAGGGAAGCTGGTGTAATAAGCGAGGCTTAATGTCAGCTCTAGGGCTGAATGATAGTGCTGATAGTTCGACGAAGCAATACAAAATCACATGTTTCCCAAAGACAAAGAATATCGGAAAATAAAACAAAGACATTTCTTTGAAATTTGAATACCGACGGACCAGCCAGTGTTTATTACGCTATGCCTGGGTATAAATGACTAGGTGTCGTAAAAAATATTCCAGGTGTAGGTCAACACTAAAATGGCTGCCAATGTGATCGTGTTGTGGCCAAAGATAAAATGTGCATGCAGCAAAATGTTTTTATAGTTATAGCATGTAGATCTAGATCTGGTTATATGCTATCATAATTTATTAGGCTATACCAATTTTTAGGTATTGACCTAGACAGGCCTTGACCTAAAAATATATATAGTGTAAATATAGCTCTAGCTTATGTGTGAATGTGTTAGGCGGCCGTCCATATGCTTTTTGTATCTAAATACAATGTGGATGAAATTTCTTGTTACAAGTTGACATTCATTCAAAATCACCACACTATAATAATCTTTCAAGATCATGGTGGATATCAGTCTCATTTTTTTTTTATTATTATGCCAATTTCTAACAATACATGACGAGGAATGTGGCGTAGCGCTGTGGAATTAGCCGCTGCCTGTCGTGCGAGTACAAGGCTCGCTGGGTGCAGGACTTTCAGAGAAATATTATGTTTCTCCCCTCTCAGCGCTGGGACATTGTTGTATGAATGTTGTGTTCTTGGGCAAGGCACTTTACCCTCAAGTGCTTCACTTCACTCAAGTATAAATGATTACTTGGTGGGCCAGAGATAAGGTTTGTTGTACGCCAAGTTTACTATAGCCACATGGGACAATATGATGTAAGGCGCCAACGACCAGCCCTATGCGCCAAATTATTACTATGTTATCTTCCAGCATATGGTCTCACCACCCCAAATGCCAGTCCCATTGAAACACATGTAAACTGCCTCAATTCCGCAGGCCGATTTCACCATTTTTCACCCTATTAGATATTTAGTGTGACATATCAGGACAAAGCTTGAGATGTCCTTGTTCGAAAACAGGCCCGCTATGGGTATGGTTACCAGACAGATTTTGAGCTACGCCCCCTAGAGTGTGAAAAAGTCAATACTGTTAAAATTGGGCTATAATCCGTGCTCCCTTTCACAGAACAGACACACATCATTTTAACCCAATGTATCCCTGCGAGGTTATCATGAAACAGTTATATCTGATATCCTTGACAAAGAAGATAACGTGGGCTTATTAAATATTCACAAAATTATTACTTTTTTCTATTTTATTTTGTTTCAATAGAGGTTGGAACAGCCGCATTAAAAATATTTTGTGTGATGATTCCATCATTAGTAGACACCTCCCTGGATTTCGGCTTATTTAGGGTGGTGAGACCATATGTAGAGATATAATTTTCTTTGATTATTTTATTTCGGCCTGGTATGATGCTTGAAGGTGTTCTGAACAATATAGTTTTTGAATTAGGCTAATATATTGAAAACTGTTGCCCTCGGAGCCCTTTGAATAATTATTGATATCATGAAAATCGGCCTGGTTTCCTTGAAAGTCGCATTGAATAAAACAGTTAAATGAAGTGGCTATTCCCACCTCTATTTCGTCACACAAAGTCGTCATGGTTACCTTGTATTTCGAAAATTGTTGTTGAAATATGCCACACATATTAGAATGGACTGCTATTAGTAGCATCCATACTTAAATTCACTATTTTTTATTTTCATTTGGGCCTATATGACAATCAAACTACCAACCAGGCATTTCATCTATGACTTATATCACTAAAACACGGCCTCTTCTGGTCTTTTCTAGACATAGTTATCACATTTATTCACCAATTATATACTTTCTAATCAAAACTATTACACTTAGATTGTTACAGCGATAGTAAAACTCAATAAAATATAGATATCAAGCTGCAGATTTTTTATCAAGCAGCTGGAATATGTCAAGAAAGGACCAGAACATGCAAACCCCTTGTGTCTACTGATGGTCTCACCACCCCAAATGCCAGTCCCATTGAAACACATGTAAACTGCCTCAATTCCGCAGGCCGATTTCACCATTTTTCACCCTATTAGATATTTAGTGTGACATATCAGGACAAAGCTTGAGATGTCCTTGTTCGAAAACAGGCCCGCTATGGGTATGGTTACCAGACAGATTTTGAGCTACGCCCCCTAGAGTGTAAAAAAGTCAATACTGTTAAAATTGGGCTATAATCCGTGCTCCCTTTAACAGAACAGACACACATCATTTTAACCCAATGTATCCCTGCGAGGTTATCATGAAACAGTTATATCTGATATCCTTGACAAAGAAGATAACATGGGCTTATTAAATATTCACAAAATTATTACTTCTTTGTATTTTATTTTGTTTCAATAGAGGTTGGAACAGCCGCATTAAAAATATTTTGTGTGATGATTCCATCATTAGTAGACACCTCCCTGGATTTCGGCTTATTTAGGGTGGTGAGACCATATACCACAGAAAAAAACTCTGACTCTGCCACTGAACATAGAAATGGTCCATGCGGTGGAAACTGCAGGAAAGTGGTCAGACGATAATTATGTTGTCCAGATCGTGGTAAAACCAGGGCCTCATTAAGTTAAACAGACAGTCGTTAAGGCTGCCTTGGTTGTTACCAGGGACAACCAGTCCTGTAACTCAGGAGACTGACCAGCCAATTAGAGCTCATTTACCTTCAGACGGCTGGCGCGTGCTTTTCGCACCTGACTACTGGTCTAAAGGTCAAGGCCGTGCTAAAAAACGTGTTAAATAAAAACCTTTGTCGTAAAATCGTGAACGCATATTTCGATTGTACATTATGTGAATCATTAATTTAACCCTTACAGTGCGGGGATAGACTTCAGTCGTCAGAATCTGACGTCTGTAGACGTCAGATTCTGTCGACTAAAGGCTATCCCCGCACTGTAAGAAATAAAATATTTATAATGGTCGTAGTCCCATAAAATAGGTATTCAAATGAATCGGAAAGATCTGAGTAAGACATTTATGATGATAGCAAATTGAAATAGACCCTTTGATCTACAAGGTTTGCATACAAAAATTCACTGCTTTTAAGGGTTGAATTAGCCTACTGTACACGCAGCTATCTTGCCTTCTTGATTCACCTTGAGATGTGAATTCCTGTCACAATATTCCCATTTCAAGGGTATCAAATCTCTGATATTATATAATACCCAAATCTAATATCTGAAAGCTCAGAACTTTCTTATTGTGACAGCCAGCATTGGAATTTTCTAAAACTACCATTTCTATGCATTTAAAGCTAGAAAAGAGAGTGGACATGAAAGATTTTAATATGTGTGTAGAAATACTGAATGAATGAATGAATGAATGGATGGATGGATGGATGGATGAATAAATGAATGAATGAATGAATACGCACGAAAAAAATACCGTGCCATACACAATTGATTTCATCGGGAGACTTATAATAACATGATTAATACACAAATCACAAATATGTCGCTCTTATAGGTAACGGAGTTTCCGAAACAATATTGGATATTTATACATTGATATCTTGAATATATTTACATATTTATTATATGTACATATTAATTATGACGCCGCATTACAAAATGTTTTTTTCTAATGTTTTCTAATGGTTTTATAATACTTGCATCATGTGACTTCAAACTTCAATAGCAAAAGCAGGGAATAACTTCTCGATAATATGTGGCGTGATAGAATGTAGTTTTAACTAGGACACCCAGTTCGAACTGGGAAAACCGAATACTCATGTAGTGTGAGTTATTAGAAAATGGTGGATTGGTTTGACCCAGTTCACCTGTTCACGATTTATACTGAAATCACACTGGCCAATAACACCCTCTGACAGATCGTGTCACTCATACTGACCTATAACAAACCCCGACAGATCTTGTCAATTTATTTCCTGTGGATTCTGACCAGCCAATCAGAGCTGTGGACAGATAGGATAGTGCCAATTTCTCAGTACATCAGTTTATTGACTGGTAGGACAAAAAACACGAGACGCTAACCGAATGTTGGTTAATTGTTGGGCCGACGTCATAGACGGTGGGTCAATAATAAACCAACATTAGGTCAATGCCTAGTGTTTGCTGGGAAGGTCAGACAGGGTTCACAGAGACTGACGGGATGACCTCCACCTTCACGCCGCTGACTGGGGAGCCTCTTGTGACAAGCGTTGTGATTGATTGATATGTGAACTGACCCATATTTAAAGTGATTCCGGAGTTTGACAAACTGGGCGAAGGCTCAACTAAATACTCTTCAATGACGATAAACAACAATTCTGTTAAACGCAGTGACGTCACCGAAAAACCTATTGAATAACATTACCAGTCTTTAGTTTCGCATCACACATTATCGAAAATTAGACATTGGGGGTCTGGACTATATCATTCATTTTTTTGTGTTATTGTCATTTTATTTTTGTTTGACGTCACTTTCGTCAATAGTGCAACCACAGGAGGCCCGGAGGCGGGACGATGCCCTAGTCCTATTGAATGACGTTAAGGGTTCTTTATAGATCAAAGTACCATAGACAGAACTACACACCACACATGCCAGTTTGGAGAACTGTATAAGCGCAACCTCGATAATAAACATCCGACCAATCCGGGATTCGAGCTCAGGACCTCTAAGTTAAAAATTTTAATAAAACAGTCAAAGATTACCTTTGCGAACATCCGTTTTCTAGGGTTTAAAATAGAAGTGTAGATATTTTTCACTTAAAAACCACGAAATCTATGCTTATTTTCACAAAGAGTAAATTCATATTACAAAGTAATAATGCCCGTCGCAATAAGGAAGCCATGAGCTAATGCATTGATATTTTACATTGGGATATTTCATAACCAGAACGGATGTTCGCAGATATCAAAAGGACTGTGTGTTATTGGTCTACTGTAAAATTTAACATGCTCAAGATCTGGTAATTTTCGCGAGGTTTTAATTTTCGCGAGGAAGACAAATTCGTGAATTTAAGAATCTCGCGAAAAATATTTTAATAGCGCTACTAGAGAAAAATGAAAATTCCCGAATTCTGAACTTCGGAAAAAGTCCCAAAAACAGAAATTCGCGAAAATGTAAACACGCGCAAATGACCATATCTACAGTATATCATAGAACCTGTATGTATAGTTAAAGAGGTAAGTGAGGGCTTATGCACCTGTTCTGAAATATACAGCATGAATTTTGTGAAATTCAATGACCTCGACCTCCTTTGTTTTCACCGAGCTGGCTAATACAATGAAGTATGGGGGAGGGTTCTTATATAACATTGTTTTCACCGAGTGACGTCACTGCGTTTCACAGAATGAAGTATGGGGGAGGGGGTGTTACATAACCTTATTTTCACCGAGTGAAGTCACTGCGTTTCACATAATTGATGAAACACAAACAGCTCAGAAAAACTAGCTGCCTTAACCTTTTAAGCCCTCACGATGCATTAAAGCATCATTCTACATCTATGAAGAATGAATAAAATTTCCCAAAACCTAATGGTTTTAGAATGAACATTTTTTTGGAACTGTTATAATAATAACTATATATTTTTTCATTTGCCACCCGCTTCCAAGTCATTTTCATTCACTACAATTCGGGAATTGCGACAGCAATTCACGGCTTGTAGTGATTGGAGATGACAATGGTAAATTCATGCTTGAAATGGTTAACATTGTTCTGCAGACTATCCTATTACAGATGTATCATGGAGGCACACTATACTTCGCTCCGGATTCTCTCAGGGTCTCATTTGTTTGTTACATAAAACATGTCGTAATTCGTCATTTTCTTATTAAAAAGTCGTATCTGCCGCCTTATGAAGTGGCAGATACGACCCTTTAGATCCAAGGTGACTCGTTACATGACGGTGTGATTACTCATCACACTCTCGTCAGACGAGATGACACCCACGTGGCGCTGTCAAGGTCATTTCCTGACATGTCATTGTCTAGGTTATTTCTCCTGCCTAGTGATCCACAGGACTCTGGCTATATAAATATGTTAGGCAGCCTCTCATGTGTCCAGGGTTTTACGAGTAAAATATGCAAGCTATGCGACTCCCGTGTGACGCGATAATACATGTAATGTTTGTGGTGGCATGAGGCTGGCGACAGTATTAGTCTTATACAAATAATAGGTCGGTAAAATATGAGAAAAAAATAGATTATTACGACGGACAGTCGCTCTTGAGACACATTTTCACATCGCTTGCGCTGGTTATTTTGGTATTTTATCGTCAAACTTGAAACGCGTCTTGAAAATCAAATCACTGTAGTTACAAAATCAAAGAGGAACGGGATATCAATTTATGTATTTATCTTTATTTTATTTGTATCAATCATGTGTCGGGAATAATATGAAAGTAACCTGTATTTTTTCACACGGAAATGTCGTCTAACCTTATTTTAAGTGTAATGTCGTCTGTGTAGTTGTCGTGTGTATATCAAAATGACCTGAGATTTTACAAAACCAAAAAAATCAGAAATTAATTTTGATTGTATAAATACAATGTACATATACAGGCATTGAGTCTCTTCAGCAAATAGCACAGGATTGCAAACAACGTCAACAAATCACACCTTCTCGTACCTACTCACACGTCATACTTCTGTAAATGTTCTAGTGATCGGGTGTTTCACTGGGAATTCATATAATGTGTCACAATTAGTCTGGTTGACTTATTCAAGGCTACATGCAACATAACCAACTTCATATATAATAATATTTCATTATGGTATGGTCATACATGCCTCGGTCAGCATGATTGGGTTAATGCATGGCCTAAATATTTTGGAAGTTTGCTAAATTGAACATAGAATATAGAAATTATATTTTATCCCACTTTAACCCTTGCAGAGCCGGGACCGACTTTTGTCGTCATAATCTGACGTCTGTAGACGTCAGATTCTAACGACGAAAGTTGATCTCGGCACTGTAAGAGTAATACTATTTCTAATGGTCATAGACCCATACCATAGGTATTCAAATGAATCAGAAAGAGCTAAATAGGACATTTATGATGATTTCAAATTGAAATAAACCCTTTGGTCTCCATGTTTTTTTACACAAATATTCAGCGCTTCAAGGGTTAAGTGTGCCGATAAGTGAGTAAAACCTACATTAGTACAATTTGAATGGAAACATAAGCAAATCTAACTATAATTAATTATTCATTTCTCCTTCAGACGTTCGTGAAGAATAAATAAAATGGCCAAAGACGGCGGGCTTTAGATGTTAGTAGCAGAACAAAGGTTGATATAAAAACACTATGCATAAGTAATTTAACCCTTACAGTGCGGGGATCGACTTCAGTCGTCATAAGGGGATCGACTTTAGTCGTCATAATCTGACGTCTGTATACGTCAGATTCTGACGACTAAAGGCGATCCCCGCACTGTAAGAGTAAACATATTTATAATGGACGTAGGCCCATAACAAAGGTATTCAAATGAATCAGAAAGACCTAACTGAGACATTTATGATTATTTTAAATTGTAAAAACCCAACTTGATTCCCATGTTGTGTACAAAAAATTCAGGACTTCAAGGGTTAAGAGGAAATTATGCCTCTAAGGATCGAAGGGACTTACCTGGCAGATACAACCTTTTGTGCCCTAGGAAACGAGTACATATCATGATCTGGACTGCATGATAGTCTTGTGACAAACATTTACGGGATATGCATTACACGAGATAAACTTTCCCAGAACTCAGATATAGCATCCCTGGTGTAGTCCATGAAATAGATCTGTGTAACAATTGGTAACCTTAGCTTTCTGGGGTGCGTGTTGAAAATGTAAATTGATGTTGAATTAGGAACAATGTTATTACAATGTTATTTTGCAAGAGCAAAATGCATCTACAATTATTTTTCATAGTTTGCCAGTTTTTAAAATAAGCAATGTAAGCAATGTTATGGCAGACATTGTAATTTCAATATAAGCCAGGTGGTTCATTGTTGAAGAAGAGAACCTAAATGTTAATTTAAAGCTGACGATGCTGATACAACTTCCCTCTTTGAATAAAAGTAAAAAATACGATTGTAAAAATCGATATTATTAAAAAATGTTTTCGGAAAATGACGAAGAATATTTACATTATTATTATTATACACCACTCTATGTATGCTTCTAGTTTTAGTTGTACCCCAGTTGCCTCTATCTCTGTGATCAGCCTGGTGTTTTCTGAGTTCTGATGTGTCCCGCTGTTCGTACACAGTGGACTACTCCTTTAACTAAGCATATATATCAAAAAACTAATTCGTCAAATTTAGTGATGTTTCTATTCATCTAAAACATATTTGAAACGTATATACGGTTCCTGGGTAATATTGTGATTGGATTAAAAGCAATTGGGGAAAAATAATTCTGGTGTAAGATTAGAGATATTTGCTGATGTGAATTACTTGTTGTGTGTATGTGGCCACTAACAGATAGAGGGTTAAAAATGCATTGAGTGTAGCCTCAGTGTGATTGAAAATGACGGCTTCAGATACAGATGGCGCCTGCACACAATCGTATATACATTCTTTTTATCCATAATTCATCAGGTAAATAATTGGTTTATTAGAGTCAGTAACATTTCAACTATTTGTACACATCATTAACTTATTTTCGCTACGTCGTTAAAATGTTGTCAGCCTGTTTAGGACCTTGGGGTGGAGATCGCTCTCAGTCTTCGCCACGTTGAAAAACATTGATTACCCTTGAAAAGACACCACTTCAATATTTGCTTTGTCCAACCACTTCTTCGTAATCCGGGAATGTAGAGTTATTGTTGATCAAATACAGACCATCTATCTTGGTAGACTTATGGTGTTCTAATCAGTCAGGTGTTACCGAGCTGTTGATTATGAGGGATCACCATTATGGTCGGATGTGTTTTAAGTCAGTTAAAACTCTCGGAGCTCTACATTCTTACCTGTGGAAAAGGCCTCGGCCTTCGGCCTCGGCCTTTTCAGCAGCTAAGAATGTAAAGCTTCTCGGGCATTATTCTATAATACTGAAAACAACGTATGTAGCAATCCACGGCACACACTTCATGGCTTGGCATCAATTGTCCTGGGCGGGGGCCCTGGTACAGTGGTTAAACTCCCTGCTTGGAAAGTCGGAGATTGTCGATTCGAACCCCACTGTAGCCTTCAAGTTTCAAAGAAACAAAAATTTTCTTCCCCGCTCACTCGTAAAGTTTTCATATTGTGGGGAGCCTCTGTGACCGAAAGGTAGCGTTCTCGGCCTCAGACCGACAGGGCTCGAATTTCAAATCCTGTGTCTGGAGGGCAGTGTCATCATTTATCGCACCATTCTCAGGAGGTTCTCCTCGCCCAGTTTGGCCTATATGTGCACAAAGGTTGCCTATAAACCCCATTCATTTTTTTTAATATATTATTCACAGCTACATTTGATGATGTTCTCGTGCTAACTCGGCAGACACGGTGTTTCGGCTTCACGCAGTGAGTGATGTCGGCGCCATGCTGAATTGGATTACCATTTCATGAATAATATTCGGTCGGATGCCGTATACATGCGATTTGTCAGATCTCCACTAGTCATCTGATTAACAATGGCAATGTTAGCTGACACCAATAATTATTGTCACGCTGTGCGTGCCGTTCTACACCATTTGCCGCTTTATAGCACCACCTTTCCTGTACTGGTGGAAAATGGGAGTGTACAAAAAACAGACAGAAATGCCTAATGAATGGCAATTGTAACAAGACTTATCACATAAAAATCGATCAAAAGAATGAATGAATGAATGAATGAATGAATGAATGAATGAATGAATAAATAAATGAATGAATGAATGAATGAATGAATGAATGAATTAATGAATGAATTAATTAATAAATTAATTAATTAATGCAGGCTAAGCGTAAGGTGGTGAGAATATTTAGTTGACACCCCCCCTCTTCCCCCAGACACAGAATTAAAACTTCGAATCCTGGCAGTCAGGTCAAGAACGCTACCTCTCGGTCACGAATGTTCCCAACGGTACTGAATCTTCAAGAGTGTGCAGCGAAGAACCATTTTGTTTCTTTGAAACCTGAATGGCAAAATGTGGGATAAGCCCGTGAGCTCTGGCGTGACAGGCATTCGGCATAACCACGACACCAGGCAGCCGCCATGTCCACAGTAGGCCGTCAATAGAGTGTGTCACAGCATACCATAGTATACCATGACATGCCTTGTCAGAGAACAGAACAGAAGAAAACAGAACAGAAGAGAGCAGAACAGAGCAGAACAGAACTGAAAAGAAGAGGAGACAACTAAACAGAGTAGAACAGAACAGAATATAACAGAAGAGAACAGCAAAAACGGAACGCAACGGAGCGGAACAATGAAGAGAGGAGCAGATCAGATCAGATCAGATCAGAGCAGAGCGGAACATAGCAGAGCAGAGCAGAGCAGAGCAGAGCAGAGCAGAGCAGAGCAGAGCAGAGCAGAGCAGAGCAGAGCAGAACAGAAAGAACAGAACAGAACAGAACAGAACAGAACAGAACAGAACAGAACAGAACAGAACAGAACAGAACAGAACAGAACAGAACAGAACAGAAAGAACAGAACAGAACAGAACAGAACAGAACAGAACAGAACAGAACAGAACAGAACAGAACAGAACAGAAAGAACAGAACAGAACAGAACAGAACAGAACAGAACAGAACAGAACAGAACAGAACAGAACAGAACAGAACAGAACAGAAAAGAACAGAACAGAACAGAACAGAACAGAACAGAACAGAACAGAACAGAACAGAACAGAACAGAACAGAACAGAACAGAAGAACAGAACAGAACAGAACAGAACAGAACAGAACAAAACAGACAGAATATAATAAAATAGAATAGAATAGAATAGAACAGAACAAAGGAGAACAGAACAGAACAAAACAGAACAGAACAACCAGAAAAGAACTGAACAAAACAAAACAGAACAGAGAACATAACTGAGAACACAATAAAACAGAACTAAGAACAGGAAATAACAGAACAGAACAGAAAGCAGAACAGAGCAGTACAGAACTGAGAACATAACAGAACAGAGCAGAACAGACAAAAGAACAGAACACAGAACAGAACAGAGCAGAACAGAATAGAGAATAATAGAGTAGAATAGTGGAGAAAAGAAGGCAAGAGAATGGGACAAAAAACATAGCAAAACAAAACAGACACCAGGGGAGTGAATGGAAACAGAATCAGTCTGCTGTTACAGCGTTGAGACGGCTAAGCTGCCTGGAGTAATCGCGTCAGCTTCGGATTACCGCTACTTCTAATACTGGGAGACAAGTGCTGACAAATTGACATCTAATTAGACATTTCTCTGCAGACCAGCCTCGAGTGTCCTCATAATCCACTAGACGCAGACGCCACTGTAAATTAACAATGTCTCCCACATGTGATATGCAATGGCATCTCAGTCTGCCTGGTTTCCCCAGGTAGAAGGCTTAAGTGAAGTGCTGCTGGCACCATACTATATTCTGTTTTTAAGCTTTCGAGTTTCAAACCCGAGCAAATGCCACATAAATGTATAAAACAGTTTGTTGTATATGCTCAGTTAATCAACTAAAGCAATTTGGGGATGTGTATTTTTCTTACAAATAATATATTTTTGTTATTTTAAGCTGGAAATTGCTTTAGGAATTACACCTTGAAATGAAAAATAGTAACCGACAACGTGTATATATTAAAGTATCTTATAAACTATTATAGACCTTTCAGAATCTGACGTCTATAGACGTCAGATTATGACGTTTATAGACTTCAAAATCTCACAATTTAAGTCGATCCCACCACTGAAAGAGTAACATATTTATAAGGCGGAGGCTATTGACAGGGTGACCCTGTCAATACTGCACTTTCAACTACTGATGACGGGGTGACCCTGTCAATAGTGCATTCAGAACTACTGCTGAGAGTGTGACCCTGTCAATAATATACACTATTGACAGGTTCACCTTGTCAATACTGTATTAACAAAATTGCTGACAGGGTCACCCTGTCAGCAATAGATCTTGATGTCCTATTGACAGTGTCACCCTGTCAGCAGAGGTTGTTGATGTCTTATTGACAGGGTCAGGCCTACCATGTCAGCAGGCATGGGGCTTGGTGTCTTATTGACAGGGTCACCCTATCAAAAATTGGTGTAAAAATTTGCTGCCTTATGGACAGGGCTACACTGTCAGCCTTGGATGTCTCATTAAGCCAAAAAGCAGTATTTGCTTACTTGAAAAGTAAATGGATAATAGTTAGGATCTTACTTTGAGCCTCGGCTTCCCAAATGAATACAACCATAAGCCTACTGGGGGGCGGGGGCCCTAGGGTAGTGGTTAGCACCGCTGTCTTTCACGCCAGAGTTCGGGGTTCG
Source organism: Flabesymbios commensalis (assembly GCA_964017125.1). Lineage (NCBI taxonomy): Eukaryota > Metazoa > Annelida > Polychaeta > Terebellida > Flabelligeridae > Flabesymbios > Flabesymbios commensalis. Next base: position 10,887,068 of record OZ024904.1, read on the forward strand.
GTTCCCGGTCTCGGCGGTTTGAAAGAAACAAAAATGTTCCTTCCCCATCCACGTGTGAAAGTTAGTATTGTGGGGAGCCTCCGTGACCGAGAGGTAGCGTGTTCGGCCTCAGACCGCCAGGGCTCGAATTTCGAATCCTGTGTCTGGAGGACAGTGTCATCTCAATCATCTCACCATCCTCAGGAGGTTCTCCTGGCCCAGTTTAGCCTATATGTGCACAAGGGTGGCCTAAAGCCCGATTCATTTCATTTCATAAGCCTACTGGGCGTAGCCTATGCGTATTTACGCTCATCTGGATGACATGCAACGTACTGCGGGGCGAGCTTTTTAACTAGCAGCAACAAAGCTCTTGTTGCAGAAAATACTGGACTCTAATTGATGGATGGATTTAAAACTTTCTAGCGTGTCATTCCACTTTGCCATCAGTTGGAGAAGGAGACACCAACCTCTATCCTCGCGGCCATACTGAAAACGTGTCTGTTTTCGGTCGGGAAACGTAGGCATGATGTATGGGAAGCTCTTATTGGCCAATCATCTCCCTGTCAATAATGCTTGTAAATTTACTATTGGCAGGGGTGTCCTTGTAGATATCCACTGGGTATTTATAATGGACATAGACCCATAACATAGGTATTCAAATGAAGCGGAAAGAGGTGACTAGACATTTATGATAGTTTCAAATTGAAAATAAACTTTTGTTCTCTTGGTTAATATATTTTTTTTCCAGCGCTTTAATGATTTACCTCACACGGTTTAAGTCCAGTGATCTTTCTGTGTTTTATTATCACTTATGTTATCATTTTTCTTTCAAACTTAAATATGTTTTATCTGTCAGACTGATAAGAATAAACATTGTAATTCCTAGTAATTTTTAAACACTTGAAGTTGAATAAAAAGGGAACACAAAATGATCTAGTCAGGGTTCTGGAGGTTAAGTGAAATACTTGAAATATTTTACCAGAGAAGTGACTTATACATATTGGTTTAATATCGCATAAATCCGCATCAAGCTAATTATATGGCGAGTACAAAATCCAATATTTTCTGCTTTATCATAGTTATTGTCCATATTTTTATGTACTATATGGTCGCTAGCATTGCAAAATAAAAAAATTATATTTGATCATAATTATATTTTAACTGAATATAATGAACAATACATGAATGAATGAAGCAAAGAATGAATGAACGTTGATTTAAGCCACTTTTGTGCAAATACAGGCTAAACTGGGCCAGGAGAACGGATGATGCGGATGAGATGCATCAGATAACATTAACCTCCAGACACAGGATTCGAAAAGTGCGCTCTGACGATATGAGGTAGAACACGCTACCTCTCGGTCACGTAGTCTCCCAACAATAAGGAATTTTCACGAGTGTGTAAAGAAGAAACATTTTGTTTTTTTGAAATCTGGATACCAGGGTGAGAAACGAACCCGCGAGCTCTGGGGTGATAGGCAGGCGACGTTAAGGCAGGTGGGGCGTCAGACTTAGATCCATTTCAGACCCAGATTCCTTTATTAGGATGTAATATGAAAACACACATTGTTTTAGAAGTGCATGGGTAAAACAATTTAAATGTATTACGATCAGTAGGCCCGTACTGAGACGCTTGAGGTCGCTAGCGTACGGGCCACGTCATGATTGTGGGCGCACAATGCAATGGCCCGCATGCGCATCAGAGGAGTAGTGTAGCCTCAATGTAGATATTATAGTTCAGTGAAGCATAACTACCCGGGGCCCGTATTCTCCAACACGCTACGATATATCGTAGGCTTCGGATTGGTCGAGATGGCCATCTCGACCAATCCGAAGCCTACGATTTATCGTAATTCGTAGGAGATTACGGGCCCAGCTGCATTAATTACCACAACATAGATCTGTCTTTTTAGAAAGATTCGGACAATAATTCACATCACGGTCAATCTGTAATTCTGCCAGAGTCTAGAAAAAAATGATCTAGAAAAATGATTTAAAATACATGATCATAAAGAGCTCTATCGATATTATTGGAACACAAATCTGGCGTAAATATTTTATTTATCACCTTGCAATTTAAATACCCCCACCCCTAAGACCTATGTATTTCATCTCCTTTTTTTAAATATGAAATGTCAATTGCTGTCATAATTCTCAATTCTCAAAGTTAAATAAAATTATAATAATACAGGATATATAGAGAAAGTGTGTTATATCAAATTACAATTCAGAACGTTCTTCTATTTGTTATTTTGTGGATATGAAAATTATGATAATATATTTGGAAATACATGTATTGGTTCTTTGCATAAATGCAAATATTTTCTGCATTTCTAGGACAGTGATACTCTGCCATGGATGTACACATGTTATTACTTTTTACCATGGCAACACTTGAATGCGTAAGAAGTGTGGCATCCCAGAATGTCGTCGTCAATCATCGCCATGACTTCTCACCACACATAATACCCGTCCCATAGACTTACATGTATTACGATCCATACGCTCAGGCCTCCCAGCACTCTTTAAGTTGAGAAATGTTAGTAAACCTATATATTATTTTAACCATCAATCTGTTCTCTTTCAATTTCAAAAATAAAAAAGGCATGTTTAACGGATATAATTTTTTTATTTGAGCCTAGAATAACCTCTTGCCCCACTCTCCCCTGAGCGACCTAGTACAAAATTGACCTCGTTTTTTAGAAGAGCCTTGTTACAGCCAGCGCAAGGACTTCCTGTTAGATCTATCTCTCATCATTTTGATGCTTTTGCTACAGCGAAACAGCACATAATCGATTTAAGTTGGTATCAAAATGGCATATCCATATTATTCACCACCGAAGCAGCTGCAAATAGCTACAATTTAAAAAAAGAGACTAACTTTTTTATTCTTAAACTTTGTAGTGATATGCGCGAATGAATTTGTGTGGTGAGACCATGATATTAACGTGCTGTATTATTTTACTGTCAAACACACTATATTAACCTTTTCGAGCCTGAATTTACCATTGTCATCTTCATCCACTTGAAGCTGCGAATTGCTGCCGCAATTCTCGACTTGTAGTGGATGAAGATGATTTGATGTGGGTGAAAAATTAAAGAAATTACCACGTATTGGTAAACCAGTTTTCTGGGAATCTTCGTTCTAAAACCCCTAGTTGTAGGAAATTAAATATGTTTTCAGGGATTTAAAATGATGCTTTATTGCATCGTGGGGGCTTAAAGGGTTAACCCAGTGTCGTTTAAATGTTGGGCCAACGTTGTAGATCATGGGCCAATGTCTAACCGACACTTAATCAATGTCTCGTTGTTGCTGGTTAATTACAGTCAATCACAATCATTTTATCCCTGAGTTGTTTTTATCTGTTTTTCAAGAACTAGTATCTGGAATTATTGATACAATTCCAGCATCAAATTATTGAAATTAACCAAAAGAGAATGAAGTTATTAGTACACAGCTATGTAGTTCATAAAACCAAAACATGCATATGCAACCTAGATCTTTATTTTTATTTTTTAAAGACAGCTTATTTGAATATACCAATATAAGCAAGCTAAATTATCATTTGGTAGTCACTAAAGTGCGGCCACAGAATATTTTAGCTGCTGATGACATTTGTATTAAAAAATGTTTGGCAAATATGCCAAAATCAGTATAATAATAGCCTATATCGACCCCAGGATGTGGTATGTGCCACTGGTTTGAGTCACAATTATACGACATTCTCATACGACATTCTCTACGACTTCTAGTGGACGTTACAGACTGGTGCAGGTTTTACGACCACCTTGCCGTCAAATCACACATCTGACGAGTGATAATTCTGGCCGACCTACTTCACTGTCTCCTTAGCGTCATGTTAGCATCCTGTTAGCATAAATGCGGCCTAGTTTCAGACATAGCATAATATCATGGATTAACAATAAATTAGCCCTTACAACGTTGACATATGTTTGTATAAACTATGGCGACCAAAGGCTTTTTAAATTTGAAATCATCATAAATGTGTTAGTTAGCTCTTTCCGTTTCATTTGAATATCTATATTATGGGTGTATGGCCATTATAAATATTTTACTCTTTCATCGCGGGGATCGACTTTAGACGTCAGAATCTGACGTCTAAAGTCGATCCCCGCGATTGAAGGATTAAACGCCACAGGTAGGGCCCAAACTGTACAAAAACAAAGTTAAATATTTTTTAATTCCTTCATTGCGGGGATTGTCAGATATACGTCAGATTCTGACATCTAAAGACGGTGCCCGCGCTGAAAGGTACAAAGTTTAATCAATAACAATACTCTAAAACATGTAATACTATCCCTGATCCTTTGATTACAAACATAAATATTTTAGTCTTTACCCGCTTCAAGTTGTGTCTCACACACGGGACCCGCAGCTTGAAGTGAGAAGAATTTACTTATAATTATTTGTTACATTTGAAACCAAATATTTTGTTAAGACATATATAGTGCTGTTTAATGTATGCTACCAGCTCAACGCTTATTTTCCATGTCAGAACCCTGTTAGAAGATGGCACACTCTCGCATAGCATAATATCATAGAAAAGTAATAGATTACTAGTGGATCTTGGGCGGGGACACTAGGGTGGTGGTTAGCACCGCTGCCTTTCACGAGTTCGGGGTTCGGTTCCCGGACTCGGCGGTTTGAAAGAAACAAAAATGTTTCTTCCCCATCCACGTGTAAAAGTCAGTATTGTGGGGAGCCTACGTGACCGAGAAGTAGTGTGCTCGGCCTCAGACCGCCAGGGCTCGAATTTCGAATCCTGTGTCTGGAAGACAGTGTCATCTCATTCATCTCACCATCCTCAGGAGGCTCGCCTGGCCCAGTTTAGCCTATATATGCACAAAGGTGGCCTAAAGCCCGATTCATTTCATTTTTATTTACTAGTGGATCTTTCATCGTGCTCTAAAAAGCCACCCTTAATCAATAAAATACCAATGTAACTATTCCAAATTGTTTACCTATTTAAAGTTTTGTCTCTCTTTCACTGGGGCTTAAAGGGTAAATCTGGTAGGCTCACATTTTTTCATTAGATTGGGGACAAATGAGGTTTCACGTGTCACTGGTTCGATACTGTGGCGGTCGCATCGGGTTTGCACGCGCGAGCAAGCCTATCAGAAACAGGCTGCCGGTCTCCGGAAGTGAACGCCCTGTAACGTCACGGCAGCGGATGGATGCTGTGCGCAGGCGCCCGGCCTACTCATCCGGTCAGTCATGTGACATCAGATGTCGTGATATGGAGCGTCAAGCGGGCGTAAAATCACCTTCGACGTCACGACTGCATCATTGAGCTCCCCGCATTATCATCAACTTCAGTCTGCACTCTGGCTTCAAATAGAACTGTCTATATTCTGCAGGAGATAACAATATTGTTCCCTGGCTGTCAGAATATCACATGTACCACTGAAATGAGTGATACATACGGCATGTTGGCGACAAGTAGTCGATATTATCACTAAATACGCATTTCTTGATGCCAACTCTCTCCGAAAAATTATTATTACATGAATGAATAAAAAATAAATGAATGAATAAATAAATGAATGAATGAATGAATGAATGAATGAATGAATAAATGAATGAATGAATGAATGAATAAAAGAACGAATGAATGAACGAGCGAACGCGCAAATGAATAAAAACATGAGTCAATCAATCATTTGATCAATAAATGTATGAATGGATAAATGAATAAGTTAATGAATGAATGAATAAATGAATAAATGAGAGAATGAATGAATAATTGAATGAATGAATGAATGAATGAATGAATGAATGAATGAATGAATGAATAAATGAATAGGAGAATGAATGAGCCTTTGACTGCAACACTAAGTAAGTGGCGGGGTTTCTGGTGCAGCGGTTAAGGCTGCCTACTTAAAAAGACGGAGATCGCGGGTTTGAACACCGCTCTGGCATTCAAGTTTCAAAGAAACACAATATTTCTTCCCGCTCACTCGTAAAGATTCAATATTGTGGGGAACCTCTGTGACCGAAAGTAGTGTGCTCGGCTCCAGATCGCCAGCTGCAAGTATACATAATGTCAAATTGAATTTGACTGTTGATTTCAAAATTGTAATCCGGACAGAGGCAAAGGGAGAAATATGTTGTAATCATATCCAACGCAATTAAAAAAACAATCATTGCTGATTATAAATACCGATTTACAAATGGTCCCCGTCAAGTCAATTAATTTCGCCTAGAAGTTTCTGATTATATATTTCAATAATATAATTTTAACTCTTTAACCGCCAAATTTTTCAATCTGAATATTCACCTACTGGAAGTTGCGTCTCGTTGACGCGATCCACAACTTCAAGTGAATGCAAATTATTCAGATTTTTTTACAAAATAGTAGGTCAACTGTTTTCAAATATTGCTGATTGATGTCACAATGGAAACCCGAATAGATGCGACACCGGCGGTTAAAGAGGTAAACCTTGTGAACATACCACTGGCCAAGCACAGTAAAATATGACCACATCTACATGCGCAAGCAAACATTGGAGCTGTTTAAAAGTCTGAAGTAATATTAGTTCCCTTATTTCATTACAAATTTGATACCACTCATCGTATTTATAACAAATTACATATTTTAGATAAATTACATGAAAAAAAATATTTACTGGCAATAAAGAAGAGTTTTTATTTGAGCTATTATACTCGGGCATCCTTGGGTATAATACATTTGAGTAGAATATCCTGGAGTATAAAATCAGGACTGTTTGATTCACTGAATTTCAACTTCTTTGTCTGGAGGGCAGTGTCATCCCATTCACATCACCGTCCTCAGGAGGTTCTCCTGGACCAGCTTAACCTATATGTGTGCCTATATGTGGCATAAAAACCCATTAATTTCACTAGGACTTCTTTATTCACTGAGGTGGGCATTGCGGGACCGAATAATCTACATTGCTATATAATCATATATAAATATGTTTAACCTTTCATTTCTAAGAATGATAACGGAAATTTTCACTCACTTTAAGTTGTTTGTCATTAAAGTGACCTTGAAATTGCGTTTTTACGTTTATTTCGATTCAAAATAACGCTTCTTTTCTGATTGAACGTACATGTGTACCGTTAGTTTGCGAGCTATTAAATGTGAAAAATTAGGACTAGACACGGTGAGCATTTCAAGGTTTAATTAATGCATATATGTGTATATATTACTTAGAGCCGGAATTGTTTTCTTTTGTGACAGATTGCTTTTACCAAAACAAAGAATACTTGTTAATTTTCATCTGTTATTCATGTATATTGTTGTTTGTCCAAAATACAAATCAGAGCGAACCACAATAGGGCCTAAATATTTAAATAAAACGGCATAATAAAAACGACCGATATATTCAACTTGCAATGACCGGTAAAGTGAAACTTTACAAATGTGATATTTATCTCGAGAGGTATTATCACAAATCGTGCTTTTTTATTGTTGTATTCTGTAGATACATTATTTTTTAAATAATCTTTTCAGAACAATTTTCTCGGCGGTTTGAAAGAAACAAAAATGTTTCTTCCCCATCCACGTGTGAAAGTCAGTATTGTGGGGAGCCTCCGTGACCGAGAGGTAGCGTGCTCGGCCTCAGACCGCCAGGGCTCGAATTTCGAGTCCTGTGTCTGGAGGACAGTGTCATCTCAATCATCTCACCATCCTCAGGAGGTTCTACCGGCCCAGTTTAGCCTATATGTGCACAAAGGTGGCCTAAAGCCCGATTAATTTCATTTTCAGAACAATTTGTGTCGAAATGTCAGCAGACATTGCTTATGCAATTGTCAGAATTAAAACTACCTGTACGCTGCCTGCATAGAAAGTCGGGGATCGCGGGTTCGTCCCCCGCTCTGGCATTCAGGTTTCCACTCATTGGTAAAGATTCAGTATAGTGGGGAGCCTCCGTAACCGAGAGGTAGTACTCGGGACCTCAGACCTCCTTGTCATCTCATTCATCTTACCATCCTCAGGAGGTTTGTCCTGACCCACTTTTGCCTATATAGATGCACAAAGGTTGCCTGAAACACCAATCATTTATTCTGATCTATTAATTTATTCATATACGCTTAGAAACTAGACTGTAATTGGTGCTTTATTGAAAACTAACATTTATTGTTTTCACATTTAACCATTTTTCTTTGTGCAAAAACGGTTTGAGAAAGATGAATAAAATTTAAATAAAAAAAACTCTTTGTAAACAAGCTCTGAATTCATACCACTGCTGACTTTTCAAGCAAGCAGTTACTGCTGTTAGTTTTTATATGGTAGTGTAGACATATAAAGTGAGACAGGCAGTCCCAGAAGGCGATCTGAGGTGGAAGACCGCACCCGATACAGTAAGAATAATGACGCTTCTTTTAGGGGCTACCCCTAGGGGATTCCCCCGATGTAGAATTAATAGCTGGTTCCATACAGGACGCCCTGCTTCATGATACATCACATGATCTGTTCATTCCGTGAGTCCTCCGACGGCCCATAATATACAGAGTCTGGAGGCAGTAATACATGGATATACATCCCACGGGAGAAACCAGAGTCTGAAGCAGTAATAGATGGAGATACATCCTACGGGAGACACCCGCAGTAGAAATCTGAACAGGACTCCATAAAAAAGCATCAAAGTAAAGGGCTAACCCTTAAAGCGCTGAAATACATTTATGCAAACCATAGAGACTAAAGGGTTTTTCAATTTGAAATCATCACAAAATGTCTTAGTTTAATTTCTAAGGTCTATCCGCTTATATGTTATGTCATGGGTCTACGGCCATAATAAGGAATATCTTGGCTCTTTCAGTGCGACTTTAGGCGTCAGAATCTGACGTCTACAGACGTCAGATTCTGACGTCTAAAGTTGATCCCCGCGCTGTAAGGGTTAAACTGCTAAGCGCGACTATAATCGCTTATAATCCGTTTTATTAGCCGTTTTAATAACAGTTCTCATGGTTACTGGGAACGAAATGTGTGCTTTAACATCAAGATTTGCAAATGGTTGGTCACAAATTAAACCAATATGACTAAATTAAGTTACTTAATCTAGCGGTTTAAGGGTTAACACTTTCAACGCTAATCACGAATATACTCGTTTTAATATTTTTTATTAGCCGATCAAATCACTGTTATTTTCAATAGAATGCGTGTTTAAACATCAAGACGGGCGGGGGCCCTAGGGTAGTGGTTAGCACCGCTGCCTTTCACGAGTTCGGGGTTCGTTTCCCGGTCTCGGCGGCTTGAAAGGAACAAAAATGTTTCCTCCCCATCCACTCGTATAACTTGGTATTGTGGGGAGCCTCCGTGACCGAGAGGTAGCGTGCTCGGTCTCAGACATCCAGGGTTTGAATTTCGAATCCAATGTCTGGAGGGCAGTGTCATCTCACCATCCTCAGGAGGTTCTCCTGGCCCAATTTAGCCTGTATGTGCACAAAAGTGGCCTAAAGCCCGATTCATTTCATTTCATTTTAAACAAGATTTGCAAATGTTCGGGCAATTGCATTTTTATTTAATTAATTTTCAATGAGGCAAATATGCTTCACTGGCAGGGGAATATTTTTTATATAATAATTAATTACAATAATTTATTAAAAAAAACATTCCAGCACTCGAGAATGATATCAGCTGATATGTATTGGGAAAAACAAAACTGTTACTGTTGTTAAAAATCTCAAGGAATAATAAGTAAACTAATAAGTAAAAAAGAAGAACTGATTTAATTCAGGGGATGAAACATTTAATAATGAATTGATAGGTTAAACGGCTTTCATCACAACTTTTCTCCCTCACACATACTCTATATTGCTAATTGCTAATTATTTTAATCTGATTGCTCTGATTGCTCTGATTGATCTTTCATTGCTCCGTAGTGCGTTGTATCACTGGAATTGTTATTTCAAGGATAGCAGGCGTTTCTGACAAATAGAAACAAAGTTCAATTTTGTGCCAGCATCGAAAACAAGCGCCTATCGTTGAGCTGAATTAGGGCCACCATCTTGTGTTGTTTGGTTTGTTCACCCATAAGACGACGCCATTAACTCGGTGCAGAAGCGTCGGTATAATTGGTAAAACAATCCGGACTCCATGACTGCCAATTAGAGGAATGATATGCAAATTGGATTATACCCGGATGTGTGACATTGCATGTAAAGTACCTTGTGAGTCCGGGGAGATGAGACTCAGGGATCAGCTATACTATGATCCCGTGACCCTTTGGCCTCTATGGAGCAGTAAACAACAGGCATTCAGTCAATGTTGTTTTAACTCTTTTACCAGTAACATTTGCAAAGCTATTTTAAGCTGGCGCGGACGCAATTTCCAGCTTCGAATGACGAAAAGTATTTATATTTATGACACATAGACATCTTTCAAAATCAATTTTTGGATAGATTCAGTATCTATACCACAACACATTTCATCAAATTCAAGGGCGACATTTTCTTAAAAAACGTATATATTCGGCTCTAGCAGTAACGTACACGAGCCGTAGAACAAATGTGGTTTTAATCTTGGGCCAGTGTCTTAAACGACGAACCAATTTAAATTGAAAAAAAACTATGATCTGTGACCCTTTGACCTTTAAGGAACAGTCCATTAATCTTTTGGAGTATATATACACGTGTATTAGCAAGTCTAAAATCAAATAAATTAACACTAAAATGATAGGATATTCTGTTATAGAGGACATCTAGATCAGCACCAATGCTGGCTTGATGTAGGTTTAGCTTCATAGTCGTTGAGTCCACATCAAACTAGCATTGGTTGATTACCTCCTGCTAGCTAGCCTGGGAGCGGATAATGAGACTGAAACTGGGGCAATGATTGCCCCAGATAGGCATACTGTGATAAACTGGGTCAATGTATTCATCCAAGTAGGCCTACTCTGATAGACGGGGTCAATGAACTCCTCTAAGTAGACCTACTCCGATATAGACTGGGTCAATGGATTCCTCCAAGTATAGGCCTACTCCGATAAACTGTGTCAATAGATTCCTACAAGAAGGCCTACTCTGATAAACTGGATAAATATATTCCTCCAAGTAGGCCTACTCTGATAAACTGAGCCTATATATTCCTCTAAGTAGGCATAGTCTTATAATACGGTTTTATCAGGATCATTTGCAGAATAAAGCGGAACAAAAACAGACCATGAAAACGATAAAAATGTGTTATCTGCACACCTCTCTCCTGGAAAATGTTCTAGTTGTGTAGTATTCTCGGCCATCAGCTGTACAAATAGCTTGAGCTGACTTAGGTTCAATGTCGGGGGAACGTAACCAGGCTGGGACAATAGACGAGGGAGACTAAGGCCGACCCGAAAATTTTGAAAAGCCAAGCAGTCCATCTGTGGTTTAGTTCAGCACCCAAAGGACGTTATAGGCAGTGGTAGGTTTATGTTGGGTCGGCATCACCAACGGTGGCCAGACCAACACTGGCTTACTATAAACACACAGGTGGCGGAAAACTTCGGAAGCTGCATATATTTGAGAAAAATTTTTCGCACAAAATGTATTACATGATAACGACGGGGGGGGGGGGGCTATATGCAAACTGACTTCGCAGATTGACTGAGAATATTATTATAAAATTTTCAACCAATGGTTTTATATTTGAGTTGAAGCTAGCATCAAGCTGTCTATATAATGACCTAGCAGGACAAGTGTTATCGTTCTGTTCCTACATGCTGACATCACAGTGGGCAAGTTTCATTTGCTTTTCACATTTAGAAATCAACGCACGTTTTCATGGAAATCGGCAATTGTTGTCGGGTAATGCTAAATAGAAACAGCAGAAGGTTTACTGCAATTGGCCATGGCTATTTCTACCATATTATGTAAAAAAAAACAGTGTGGTATCTGGGTTTTTATCCTGTGCATGACTGGGATGGATCGTCCACTTACCACTTTACGTGCGTTGAGAATCAGCATTCAAACCGTTATTATGTTCAAGAGTTGTTTCATTTACATTTTTACCCTTTAACCGACGGACCCGATTATACTCGTTTTACTTTTTTTTACTAGTACATTACATAACCGCTTTTAAATAATTTAAGTTATAAAACATGACATTAATCAGCAGGATTTAAAAATCGCTGACCTACATATTGTCAAATTTGCATAATTTTTACCCATTTAAAGTTGTGGAGCGCTTTAAGTGGGTGAAAATTCCAATTGAATAATTTGGCGGTTAAAAGGCTAAGTAATACACATATTTTTTCTTCAAGTCATATTTATTATTTTTTTCTGAGCATTATTATCTTTGATAATGATATGTTCTTTTATGTTGTGTATCATAATTCCTACATTCCATCTCAATATACATCCTGATATTTTTGCTGATAAAAACATATAGATGTATTTACTCTTTTTCTAATTCACCTGCATGGCTTGAATTTATGTTGTAATTTTCACCTCAAAAAGAATATGAATGTCCGGATTTGTTAAATGGCCATGTATAGTATATCTTGTATAAGGTAGTGCTAAACTATGTATAGCATGCTGCGGGTCTTTTATTTAGATTAGTTCTGCGCTTTGTAAATTTCCATATAATAAAGCAGAACTAAATGCACAGTTGGTTACGTATCATCAGAAATACATAAGTATTTCTGATATCATATATTTAGAAAAAAATAGTTCAAATTTGGTAATGTTCAACTATTTATAGAAAAGTTCTACGCTTTGCAGGTTTTCATATCATTATGCAGAACTAAATGCAAAGTTTGTTATATTAATATAGTAGGCCTATTACATATATATATAAAATAGCCTAAATGTTTTTAAAGCAAAACCATGATGAATAGGTTTTCTGTTTATTCTAACAGTCAATCATCTAGGTCAGAATTCAAACATGTCACTTTACTTCAACACGGATCACGAAAGCATGTAAAGTTTTGCGAAAGAAAACAAGAAAATGTAAGATTTAAGACCCTTCACAATACTTCTGTGAGTAAAGGGTAGACTTATCACTTTACAGGGTTACCAGCGGGTTATCAAAATGTAGCTAGTGGCGAGTTTACAATTGATGCAGATTTACACTGATTTTACAACCTGAATTATAGGCAATTCGTCTGAGGTGTAACCATGGTAACGGTTTGTAGTGAGGATCATTTATGTTAATGAGGTTTCTGAAGCAGAAAGATAAAACGCTGGCTCGAAATATACACACCCTTTGACCCACGAGAGCGCATTCAGATTACTTCTCTTGCAGCAGTATCTGTAGGCTACACTTAGATATTGCCATGCATGTTTGTTTTATGTAAATCATCAAAATTAAGCCTACATTGTATGTGAAAAACATTCGTATTAACCTCATTCAGCAGCTACCATAACTTAAATCCGTTTTATTTAACACAATTCTTCTGTACACGGTGAGAACATGTTGCGTTATCATAATCGTCATTTGGTCACCTGAAGATAATTGGTCTTATTGTCACAGCATGTCAATATATACCAATAATAACGAATTCAGGCCGGCAGCAATCGTCGATATTGTTCGGCGACGGGTTGTCTGTGTCTCCCAGGTCAAAACCCCATGTCCTGACATATTGGTCTTTTTTTGCTTATATGCATTTTATGTGTGGCGTTATTCTGTTTGGCTTTGTAGTTGTCTTTATCCCTCATATTGGAACAATTAGAACAAGCTTTAGAACATTAGCCCCAGCGGGACTCAAACCCAGTACCGCCAGTCAACCACAGGACCACAAATAACTGACACTACATTGTATATATAGATGGATATATAGATATTCTCATACATATTCTCATACATATTATGCCTTCAAGGTTTCCATATGGTACACAGTACCATGGACAGTACTACACACGCCAGTCCCTTGAACAGTTTGAAGCACTGTATATGCAAAGGTTCGACCTGGCGGAGATTCTGACCCAGTACCTCCGCGTCTTGGGCCACAACAGGACCGAATTAGCCATCGGGGCCGGCACAAATGCGACAAGGGCCCAGCAGACATGAGATTATAACCAAATATTGGCTCAATGTTGGCTCAACATTAACCCTTTAATCCCTCACGATGTATTAAAGCATCATTTTAAATCCCTGAAAACAGACTTAATTTTCCTACAACTAGGGCTTTTAGAATGACAATAATCCAATGAAACTGGTTTACTAATACATGGTAATTTTCATTGATTTTTTACCAACTTCAAATCATATTCATCCACTACAAGTTGAGAATTGCGGCAGCAATTCGCGGCTTGTAGTGGATGAAGATGACAATGGTAAACTCAGGCTTGAAAGGGTTAAAACAAGATTGATTCGATGTCTCGTGTTCGCTGGGGTGCTGAATGAACACATGTGAAAACATCTTATTTACAACCAACTCAAATAGGCTAAGCTGGGTCAGAAGTATGGTGAGACTAATCGGACCTTGTCCTGCAGACACACGATTCGGAACCTGGCGGTGTGAGGTCTAGCACGCTACCTCCCGGTCACGGAGGCTCCTCACAATACTGTACTTTTACACCTGAATCCCCGCCCCGCCCCCGATCTATCTGACTCTCATAAAGCATGCCTCATTTGTCTGATATGACGTGTACAATCGGCCTAGCGTTTTGTCGTGGGTAGCGCTGACACAACGAAGGAACACGCATGCGTGTCTAATAGCTTCCAGTGCCACTTCCGGGTCTCTCACATTCCTGTTAACGCTACGTGTGCAGATGGCCGAAATCAGTCAGATCAGAAAATGAATAAATGAATGAATGACTTTTTAATCAGACTTGTGCACATACTATTTATTATTGAATAAATATATTTAAAAACTGATAATGAATTAATTGGTTTTGGCCACTTTTGTTGCTAAATTAGGCCCGGAAACCTCGTAATGATTGATCACATGATGCTCCACACTATGACTGTAACGGAAGAGTTTACCCTATTACCGCCGGTGCCGCATATATACTCGGGTTTTCATTTTTTATCAGCACATTAAGTACCACATTTTAAATGTGTTAAAGATAAAATGCGACATCAACCAGCAAGATTTGAAAAGGGTTGACCTCCATTTTGTCAAATCCGAATCATTTTTACTCACTTGAAGTTGTGGATCGCGTCAGCGAGACACAACTTCAAGTGGGTTAAAATTCAAGTTGAATAATTCGGCGGTTAAAGGGTTAAAGGGGCAGAAAGAAGTTAAAACAGCTTGAGAAGTCAGCTCAGCTCATATCTATCAAAATGTAAATCTAAAATAAAGTTATTAGAAATCGGTGCTGTCGAGCCGAGTCTGCAATAATTATTATGCCCATTATCACTTGAGTGAATCACGTGTAGTTTGCTTGAAGATATAGTATTCGACATTCAAAACCTGGCATTCTGAGGCCGAGCACGCTACTTCTCGGTCACCCTTGTTCACAATATCGAGTGAATTAACAGGGGACAAACATTTTGTTTCTTCACAGAAATATAATTTCGAAGAAATACAACAGCCACATCAGCGCCCCACCCCCACATCAGTAAATCGCGCAATTTTTTAAATTTATTTTCGGACCATTTTGTACTCACTTTGTTTAACTATCGCTAGTTGTTTTACAGGTTGTTTTCGTTAGATAACAGGTTCAGGGCATGTGGGTTGGTCAGACAGGGTGCACAGGGGCTCAGGTCTCATGATGGATTTGTCGCCCTCAATCAACATGAAAGACTCCGGTCACCAGACACAGTGCACACGATATATCACAATAAACCTGGGTTGTTTCCCCAATGTTGGCTGAATGTTGGGCCAGCGTCGCAGACGGTGGCACAACATTCAACCAGCGTTGGATGAATCCACCCTGGCATAAAGTTGGGCTATAGCATTGCGGACGTTGGGCTAACATATACAAACATTGGGCGCATGAACGAAGTTTAGTTTATTTGAATTTACAGTTAATTCAGCGTCGCAGACAATGGCCCAACAATCACGAAGCATTGGTGAATGGACCCTGTTTACTCTATATTAGTTTAATGTTGGATCAGCGTCGAAGACGGTGGACCAACGTTGAATCAGTACACAGTCAATGTTCAGTGTTTTCTGGCTATGGGTTATGCACCCCGTGGATGATGGATGAGACCAATTGAAATTGACATCCCAAAAAAATCCAGTAACGGTAAACGGAAGTATTGGTTATTGCCATCATCTTTGCTACACAAAATCTCTGTTCAAATTGATACACTTTATCATATTTTATTCAAATAAATCATTTTAGTTTTGTCTATTTGTAAGTTGTTTGTTTTCTCCATTTACCTCCTTGTTATTTTTTAATAAACAGTATTCTGTACCACCAACCAAAACGCAAAAATTAACGATTATAACGTCACTCACTACTATAAATTCGTCACAGTAACTCTAGTCGATCCAAATCATGCAGAATGGTGGAAAAGAAACATTATAAAGCTCCTATAAGTAAAATCTGACTACAAAGTGGTACTCACCTGAAAATCATAAACGTATTAAACAAACGCGGATTCGAACCCGATACTTGTAGTCCAGGCAGTTTCCAAATGTGATGCTCTGTTCCCCAACCAGCAGTATCTAGTTACTTCCCAATTAAAACACACCACTACATTATTTTCTTTGTCTGACCACAACATTCTAAGCGGGAAAGGAAAAATATTGTTGAACAAATGCAGAACAGTTATCATGGTAGGCCTGTGGTACTATAATCAATTAGGTGTGACCAAGCTGTTGATTATGAAGGATCCTCATTATCAAGTGATTATGGTCGGATGTGTTTTAAGTCAGGTAAAACCATCGGAGCTCTACATTCTTAGCTGTGAAAAAGGCCGCGGCCTTCGGCCTCGACCTTTTTCACAGCTAAGAATGTAGAGCTCCTCCACCCAGCAGTATCTAGTTACTTCCGAAGTATTTAGTTCTATTAGTGCTATTTAACTTCACTTTATGTGAAAGACAAACAGCAGTAACTGCTTAATTTCCAAGTGATCAGTTATATCTAAAGTCACATTAACTTGTAGCGAATGTCTTTCGCAGATTTTTCAGTCAATTCTTAACCGGTTTTCATGAAATATTACAAAGACTATTTTTAGTCCCCCTCTCCCAAATACCATGACATTTTCATCAAAAAATATTCGATAGCTGAAAAGTTGGGCCATCTTGCCTGTAATGCAATTCGGGGCTTAAAACGGATTTTAATTTAGATGGTTTAATGGGTTGATAGAAGGACGTCGTAATTAGAAAATTAATGTCAAATGATCTAACTTTTGAGCTATTGAATATTTTTTGCAGACATTTTTTCTCGAAAATAGTTCTTGCAAAATTTCATTAAAATTGGTTGAAAATTGACTGAAAAATCGGCAGTATTCGGCGGTAATTTCACGGTATTTGGTGGGTGACTTCAGAATAGTCCTTGTAAAATTTCATGACAAGCGATTGTGAATTGACTGAGAAATCGGCGAGATACATGCGCTAATGTGACTTTTTAATGTGACTTTGCGTACAGTGCTATTTTGTTTTACTTTGTGTGAAAGGCAAGTAGCAGCAACGACTAAATTTCAAAGTCATCAACCACCACTATTCGCTTTCACATCAGGACGGTTTTAACCTGAGGACCCTATATCCGGTGAAGACCACATATCAGGACCAAAGCTGTCACGTGAAAGGAGTTTTTAATGAGAGATAGATTATGACCTGGAGCCTGTTATAAGGATACATTCCAGGAATCCAACAAACTTTTAAACTAGTTTACTGACTACCTGTCAGAAAGAAGCCAAACTGTTATTGTTGAAGGCAAACAGCCTGAAAACTTGCCCGTAACATCTGGTGTACCACGAGGTTCTATCTTGGGACCACTTTTATTTATCCTGTATGTAAACGACATATCTGATGGATGTTCTACTACTGTATCATCATTTGCAGATGATGTTAAAATATTTAGAAAAATAAAATCCACTTCTGATTCTGATGTATTGCGGAATGATCTAATATTGTTAGAGATTTGGGCAAAACGTTGGAAAATTTATTTTAATGTAAAAAAATGTAAAGTTATGTCAATTTCTAAAGCACATTGTTATATGAAATTTGAGTATTATGTAGACGGTCAGCTACTAACAAGAGTTGATTCCATGATTGACTTAGGAGTCACATTGACTACCAGTATGACATCTAAAAATCACATTTTAAAAATGGTCTCAAAGGCTCAATGTATGTCAGGTCTGGTCAAACGTACTTTAGGCTTTATTGCCCCTGTGACAATAAAATTGAAGTTGTATCTTTCTCATGTTAGAAGCTTATTTGAAAATTGTACACCTTTGTGGTCTCCGTACCAGGTGAATGAAATTATGCGCATTGAAAGGGTTCAACGTCATGTTACAAAATTTATTTTAAATGAATATTCATCTAATGTCTCATACAGAGATATATGTCTAACTTTAGGTATACTGCCACTGTGTTATCGCAGAAAAATTCTCGATCTGTGTTTCCTATTTAAATGTCTACATGGTGAAATTGATATTAACATTAATACATTTTTACAATTTGTACAATCAAATACCGGCAGACGATCTGCCAACAAAGGAACATTATTTAATTTAAACATGACAAAAACTGTACAAGCGCAATATATGAACTTTAACAGATTAGCTCGTCTATGGAACAAGCTTCCACAACATATTCGCATGTCAGATAGTTTAGGCTCATTTAAAAGACAGTTGGGTGTTTTGTATAAGTCACATTTAATTGAGTTCGATATCAACAATCGTTGTACATGGGGTATTATCTGCTGCTGTTCTGGGTGTGATGTACGATAATACTTGGTATGAGAAACATATGCTCTACATTGATATCACCGCAACCTTTACTGTCTGAGTTGATGGGGGAGAGCTTTTCGCTACGCTTCCAAAAACTCAACAGCGAGGCTGGCGGATGGTTCTGATGTCCATACTCAGGTGTTGGCAGTCGACAAAACCACCGTGTCCGACTTTTTCCAAAGACATGACAGCGAGGTCGACGGATGGTTCTGATGCTAACGTAGGTGTTGGCAGTTGACGAACCACCGTGTCCGACTTTTATAAGTATGTATATATTGTGTTTTGGTAGCGCGACGGCTTTACGAGCTGACGCCAGCCGATGTATATGTTAAAAGCCTGACAATTATTATAGCTTGCATATTTTGATTATACAAATATTCTACTTGTATTTATTTTATAGGTTTCTACACTTTCCAGAGTGTGTTTTTTGCTACTATTTATAATAATATGTAGTTATTTTATCTCTGGTTTTGGCGCGGGAAACTCATATTATTATATATATTATTTTTTTTATACTTTTATGCTTATACTTTTTGTACATAGATGAATATTAATATAGTTGCTGCCTAGCTTGCAGAGGCTTATATAAGCCTGCTCTAGCGCAGCACGACCAATGTTGTATATAATGTTGTATATAATATTTTAATGGTATAATGTGTATATTTTTTTGTATCTGTTTTAAAATATATATATGTATTGGTCAAAAGCTAAATAAAATAAAAATAAAATAAAATAGAATCCTGTATCTAGGAGATCTAAGTTATGTTATTATTACGGATAAACATGTGAAACTAAAAGGATTATATCCAGTGCGAGGAAGTACATGTGTAATTGGTCTGAAAAAACCCCTGTTCGTACAACTTGGACATTTGTATTGCCACTGACACTTTTACTTCAACAAGATAATATGTTTTTACATATATGAGGCTTCAGAAATTAGCTACTCAAACCTTAGTACTTTTTAGTTCAGTGTATTAATACGGTTTTCGCTCCAACGTCTCACACCTTGTTCATCGGAAGAGTGTTGTTTGTTTTCCATACCTCAATATTCATTCGCCAACTTGAACCGGTATCAACGCTACCTAAAACATTACGTGAGTGAAAACATATATTACAGACTTGTCTACCTAAAGGCCTCGAATGTTCATATATATATTCGGATCACCGAGGATTTAGGCGCTATAGAAGTTTATTATTATTATTATTATTATTATTATTAATATTATTATCATTATTATTATTATTATTATTATTATTATTATTATTATTTTTATTATTATTATTATTATTATTATTATTATTATTATTATTATTATTATTATTTTTATTACTATTATAATTATTATTATTATTATTATTATTATTATTATTATTATTATTATTATTATTATTATTATTATTATTATTATTATTATTATTATTATTATTAATATTATTATTATTATTATTATTATTATTATTATTATAATTATTATTATAATTATTATTATTATTATTATTATTATAATTATTATTATTATTATTATTATTATTATTATTATTATTAATATTATTATTATTATTATTATTATTATTATTATTATTATTATTATTATTATTATTATTATTATTATTATTATTATTATTATTATTATTATTATTATTATTATTATTATTATTATTATTATTATTATTATTATTATTATTAGTATTATTATTATTATTATTATTATTATTATTATTATTATTATATTCAAACTCAAAGATAGCCCCATCTTTTAATGTCATTTGCCCCACTCAGTTTCCCCGTCGCACTTAATTGAGCACCACATACGATACGCCTATTGCGAATGGCAATAATTTAACATTTTGAGGGCGGGAAGCGACTTTCGACGTCAAAATCTGATGTCATCAGATGTCATAATTTAACGTATAAAAAGTCGATCCCCGCACTGAAAGAGGTAAATAGTCATTAATTCATAGATCTATAACACAGGTATTCAAATGAAACGGAAGGAGCTAACTAAGACATTTATGATGATTTCAAATTGATAAAAACATTTTGCTCTCTTGCATGGTTTAAATTAAAAATATTGCAGCGCCGTTGTGCATAATTATGTGTCAGAAAATACAAACGCTGTTAATGTTGTTTGCGATATTGAAAAAAACATGTCCAATGAATAAGCTGTTCGCCTAAAGGCTCACAACTTATTCATTGGACGAGTACTGTATCTTCCCATGTCGCAATCAAATGAACACCGTTTTCATATCATTCCGTTTATTAACAAATACCATGTTTTCTGGCTCGTCAATTATAGCGTTCCACCCACGCATGTGACTAATGGCTATTTGGAAAAAAAGGTCAACATGAAACAGAAAATCCAATTTGCAGCTGAAATTAATTTTGAGCAAAAAGAAAGTAACCTTTTGAGCGCTACGCAATATAATTTTCACCCACTCGAAGTGTCTGGGCGCCACAAGCCACAACTTCTACTGGGTGAATATGTATTAACCCTTGAAGCGCTGAATATTTTAAAAAACCCATAGATACCAAAGGGTTTTTTATTTTAAATCATCATAAACGTCTTGGTTAGCTCTTTCCGATTCATGTGAATACCTATGTTAAGGCCAATAAGGGTATACGCCCATCAAAAATATTTTTGTTCTTACAGTGCTGGGATCGACTTTAGACGTCAGTATCTGACGTCTACAGACGTCAGATTCAGACGACTAAAGTTGATTTCCGCGCTGTAAGGGTTTACCCAGATGAAGTTGTGTCTGGCTACCACGAGCCACAACTTTAACTGGGTAAATATGTATTATTACCACTTGAGAGGGCGCTCCTAGTGGCCTATTGCTGTTTATGCGGGCGTAACATTCGACTATCAGCCCTACGTACTTCAGGGCTGATAGACTCTCTGTGTATACGCACAGTTGCCTGCATAATCGGCTGGTTGGCTCATACAGGAAGGCCTTAGCCAGTTGAGTTCTATGCGGGCGGACACCTGCATGACAGCGGCACGCCAACAAGAAGGGTGCCCCTTGTTAGCACACAGTAGTTAATTTCTGCATAGACATGTAGGCCTAGGCCTATGTTGTCATTGTAGACAAAGAATAAACTTGTTTTAAAGATTCGTTTTTATGTTGAAAAAGTGATAATAATAGTAATAACATGATTTTTGGGGGCAATCTGCGTCGGGACAATAAAAAGTGTCTACAGCTCTAAATGAATGAATAAATGAAATCCTATAAAGCGCATGTATCCAGCCGGAGGCTGTTTAGAGCGCTGAACATCGAGAGTAACTTAGCATGGCCTGTTATCATTCAAATTCCAACTCAGTCTCCTGGGAGATATACAGCTGAGCTGCCATTGAGGCGCATCAAGCTATTTTCATTCCAAGCAAATTCGCCTTATGTGCCAAGTACTCACACATTGTGGATTTTCTGGGGTCTCGCCGGATGGAAACTGCGCCTACGTCCATTAAGGTTCTTTTACGTCCAACTCTAGGTCAGTCGGACGAGCCATCTGATTTACGTGGTTCTCTGAGCCCCAAGAGTGTATACAGCACCTGGCAGTCCCAGGCGGTCCCCCATCCAATTATGAACTTCAGTGATAGAGCCAACCACGATGAGCGAACGCCGTATTCCGTATATAAACCATGTTCTTGTTATATTAATCAAAATTACAGTATGCTAATTTAGCTCATTGCTTCTTCAGAGTATCTGCTTTAAAAGGCAAATAGAAATATTGGAAAGAGTTTTAAGCATTTTAATGGGTTATAATTAGGACTGGAAATGTGGCAGTATATAAAAGGTTTGAACGTGTCAATGTCCTTATAACCCATACAGCGCGGGGATCGACTTCAGACGGCAGACTCTGACGTCTGTAGACGCCAGATTCTGATGTCTAAGGTCTATCTGTACGAGCAATATATTTCTAATGGCCGTAGACCCATAGCATATGTATTCAAATGAATCAGAGAGAGATAACTAAGACATTTATTTAAGACAATTTCAAATTGAAAAAAAAATCGCCCTCCTGTTATATAAAAAGTATACAGAAAATGAAAATGAAAACACAGAGACTTGTCTTATTGAAGGCCTGGCATTTTCAGATATTGAAACGCAAAGATACATTCCATCTACTAATGTCATTTGCCCATATTAGTTCTTCTGTCGCACTTAATTGAGCACCACATACCATATTGCGAATGAAAATATGTCAACCCTTTCAGTGCGGAGATCGGATTCAGACGTCAGAATATGACGTCATTAGACGTCAAAATCTGACGTATAAAAAAGTTTATCCCCGTACTGAAACGGGTAAATATTCATAATGAGACATTACTGATGATAAATTGATAAAAACACTTTCTCTCTTGGTTTATGCGTAGTTATGCCATGTGTCAGAAAATACAAACGTTTCTAAATTTAATTATAAATAAATAAGCTGCTCGCCTAAAGGCTCACAACTTCTTCATTGGACGAGAGCTGCATTTTCCCATGTCGCACTCAAATGAACACCGTTTTAATATCATCCCGTTTATTAACTTAATTACAATATTTTCTGGCTCGTCGATGATCATAGCTTTTCACCCACGCATGCGACTAATGGCGATATTTAGAAATTGAGTCAACATAAAACAGAAAATCCAATTTGCAGTTGACATTAATTTTGAGCAAAAAGATAGAAGCACTTAAAACATTACGTAGTTAAATAATTTTAACCCAGCTGAAGTTGTGTCTGTCTGCCACGAGCCATAACTTCAACTGGGTAAATATGTATTAATCAAAATGTACAGTATGCTAATTTAGCTCATTGCTTCGTCAAAGTATCTGCTTTTAAAGAAAAATAGAAATACTGGAGACAGTTTAAAGCATTTTAATGGGTTATAATTAGGACTGGAAATGTGGCAGCATATAAAAGGTTTGACTGTGTCAGTGTACTTTTAACCTTTACAGCGCGGGGATCGACTTTAGACGGCAGACTCTGACGTCTGTAGACGGCAGATTCTGACGTCTAAAGTCTATTTGTAAGAGCAATATATTTCTAATGGCCGTAGACCCATAACATATGTATTCAAATAAATCGCAGGGAGAAAACTGAGACATTTATGATGATTTCAAATTAAAAAAACTCTTCTTTCTCCTGTTATATACAAAATATTTCAGCTCAGCTATGCCATGGGTGATGTCTCCTCCCATGTCGCACTCAAATACACACCGTTAGCGTATCATCCCGTTTATCAACTTACCATGTTTTCTGGCTCGTCAACTATTATACCTTTCCACCCACGCATTCGAGTCTTGCCGGTAGTTAGCAATTGAGTCAACACAAAACTGAAAATGCAATTTGCAGTTGACATTTAAGCAAATAAATAGTAACCCTTAAAACCCTATTTTATATTTTTTACCCACTTGAAGCTGGTTGTGTCTCGCTACCGCGAGTCACAACTTTAAGTGGGTAAAATACTAAAATATTTATATAATTT
Source organism: Flabesymbios commensalis (assembly GCA_964017125.1). Classification (NCBI taxonomy): domain Eukaryota; kingdom Metazoa; phylum Annelida; class Polychaeta; order Terebellida; family Flabelligeridae; genus Flabesymbios; species Flabesymbios commensalis. Next base: position 10,911,273 of record OZ024904.1, read on the forward strand.
GAATCAAAATGAATTCTAATTTAGCTCATTTGTCTTCAAATTGTCTGCTTTGAAAGGTAAATGAAACACCGAAAACGGCTACTAGTATATAGGTGTGAGGAATGTTTGAAGATGGCACTGTCCTTTTAAATCATGTGATTCAGATAAGATAATGAGGACGACCCACCCACGCCTTTCTCCATTTCCCCCATGGACTGGTCCATTAAACACCAGATGTTGAAGCAATGTGGTATCGAAGCTAGGTTAACGTGACAGATGGTGGTCCAACATTTGACATGCATTGTTTTAACGTACTGTGATTGCTTGTCGTCCTAATGCCTTCTTACCATTTCCCCACACTCCATAAATACACCATGGAAAATCCACAAATAGAAATTATGCATTAAGCGCGTTATGAATTCTAGAGAAGTGAATCTGCGAATGTCAAATAAAAAATAAAAATAGGATATAAAATATATTGTCGCAAGCAAATGATAAACATCATAAATTAGCTACATTTCTCATTTTTTGTAAACTGGGCTTATACATTGCCCATGCAATTTACAAACAGGTCATCGGTCAGGTTGTGTGACCTTCAGGACCATGTACACTATTAGATCGCCCCCCCCCCCCCGACCAGTGAGACAAATGCTCAATCAGCCATATGCCCAGCTAATAACTGTCGTCGTGTGGTTTTTATTTTAATTAGGGGGTATAATACCATACTGGGGCCAGTTTAAATTCGCTCCCTTCCGTTTAAAATGAGTAGTTTTTAGATCTTCTTAGATCCTTAGGCATGAGGCACGACGTTTATTAATTGTCGGGCACCATCTACGAATCAGACCCAACAGTAGGCCTAATTATCAGCCTGCATCCCAGCAAACAAAAGACTTACATTGTTTGAATGTCTCGTCTTTGCTGGTAATGGATCACCGCGTCTCGTGTTTCCATGGGTTGACCAATTCATTTGGCGAGACGTGCGATGATTCAACCTCCTCGTCAAAATAAATCATGTGAATAAAAACCACATCATCCAGTAAATCAAAGGTTTCTATTTCACCGGCTTAACATCAGCACTGACAATTAATTTAATTCTGAAATGTTTTTCTTTGTCATTAGGCACGCAATATAATTACGTAATGACGCAGGGTGTTTCTAATTATACGAATGAACATAATTGAATAAAACTATCACATAACACATAATTAAAAGTTGAATCCTGTGACTATTTTTACAGTTGATTAAATGCCGCCCACGTTTCACGAAGATCGACCTCATCTTGATCAGCAAATCCAGCCTATAATTTGTGTAGATGTCTTTATAGACGACGATGAAAGTCAGATTTATTTACTATTAAATCTGCCATGCAATTGACAAACAAATAAAAACACTTGATGACTGCAATAATTAACCCTTTTTGCGTTTGACAGGTCCGATTTTCAGACGCAGGTTGGGTGTTCATTTGCAGATGGCTAATGAGTTCTAGATCCGTGTTCCTACAGAGTGCCTCACTCACAACAATAACCCAGGGCCATAATCATAATAATGATTCATCGAGAAAAATAACACCTGAGCCATATTCCTAAATAGTGCCTGACTATTAGCACACGATTTGATATGATAGTACTCCTGTGGTATGTCTGACTAGTGTCTGCTCAGATATAAAAGCCTTGCATTAGGCGTATTTTAAAAAGTAATAGAAATAAAAACAAAATATTTTAATAATTTAGGAACGTCTTAGTGTTCTATTTAAAGTTGATTTATTTATGTAAATATTATATATTTTGTGTTGCTTCATAGATAAAATGCCTTCTCGATCGCTGCACCCACACTGCCTTCATTCTGCAATTCTGATTTCTAAAGCATTGGCATATTTCTGAAAACTATTAAAGAACTCATCTATTCGGTTTGGCTTTTCCGACAAAGCTCCTCGCTGAACTGGTAACTTGTTAACGACTATATGCTCTGAACCTTGACATACAATTGGTAATGAATTGTTCTTAGTGTGCCTCTGAGCTCGATTCTCCAGAGTATCCTGTATTTATTTTAGGTTTAGAATATTCATGTTGTGTTATCACAGCTCGATCACACCTGACAGATTACATCTCCATAGGCCTACCATGATAATTGGTGTGTACTTGATCAACAATAACTCTGTTCCCGGCTTAGAATGTAGTGGTCGGACAACGAAAATAATGTAGTGGTGTGTTTTAAATACTGTTAATTCAGGTGAGGTTATGAACATAGGCCCATAACACGTACATGTGCCTAAATGTAATATACACAGGGGATCTATAGGAGTTTCCATGGTATACTGTAATTATAATATACACACAGGAGTGGGGTTGATTCATAAGGTTTTCCATGTTATATTATCATTATAATGTATAAAGGGCGACCCATAAGGTTTTCCATGGTATTATGTAACTGTAATATGAATTGCCATAGTATACTGTCACTGTAATATTTACAACGGTGAGTCCATACGGTTTCTATGGTATACTGTAATTGTAATATATACAGCTGATCCATTGAGTTTTTCCATGATGAATACGGTTTTACATAAATATAATGTCACTGTAATATATACAGGGGTAGATCCATAGGGTTTTCCATGGTTTACTGTAATTGTAATATATACAGGGATGGCTCCATATATTTTTTTCTATGGAGACAATACAATTTTTCATAAGGAGAGATATTTTGTCATTTGAAGCTGGGGTATATGCGCTATCATTCCAGCTTGAAATAAATGAAAAATAGAATCAAACAATTTATCAGCACAATAGTTCTCATTTTTATTACCCTGTATCTTGCTGAATTGTATGTTTCTTTTTTTATCATTTTAAGCTGGAATTGCTAACGAAATTTTCAGCTTCAAAAAACCAAATATATTTTAATTTATCTCCCAGTTTTAATTATGTCATGATCATCTTCCGCAAACTATTATTCTAATTTTACTGCATTTAATTTTGTTTTGTTAGTGGTCTACGGCCATTACAATATTTTTACTCTTACAGTGCGGGGATCGACGTTAGACGTTAGATTCTGAGGTCTAAAGTCGATCCCCGCGCTGTAAGAATTACGCTTTTCTTGCCGCAATTCTCACCTCGATGATAATAAATCCTCTACTTGGACATGAAAGGGTATATCTGTCACTTGACAAAGTGGCAGATGCACCCTTTCATATCCAAGGTAGTTAATATTAATAAATTTGACAAAATGTACTTTATTTCAGTGCAATCTATCATTACAAAAGGTGTGTTAAAATAAATACATTTCAATATGACTTGTGTGGCATGAATGATCTTAAATGGTTTATTGACTTTCTCATTTCTTTTTAATTAAAAGGGGAAGCAAAACTTAATTTAAATTATTATTCATCTGTAGATAAATTGTGTTAAATAGCTTTTCCAGCAGAGTAGCCTGTTTTATGTGATAAGCTGTATTGGTCGGATATTTTTTTAAAAAATTTAGATGACATCTTTATTCACTTAATTTCAACGCAAATTGGTCATCAAGACCATTATTGATATTTTTAAATTTGAAAAAAACATACTATTAATGCACAGATCAATTACAGTCCAAGCATAAATTAATTTATATATTGTATAATTTGAGGGAGCAATACGTAACATGACAAGTGACATAACATAGTTTTAGTAAATATAATCATTTAAATTTAAATGAAGTCATGTTTGGAGTGCGGGTCACAAAAACTTCCAGTCTGGTGCAACTGTCCATGTAGCCTGGACTTACGTGTGCGTAGAACTATAAATGCTATTTCCATAACGTGTCTCGGTGGCCTTGCTCAAATTAGATAACCAATGACGTCATCACGTGAATGATTGACTGTCTGCTGCTGTTATAATTATATCGTTTCCCTCCAAATATAGACAACGTGAACTATAAACATCTAGGATTGGATTGTGTGTCCTTTTTGCATGTCGTCGTCTGAAATTATATGGCTTCTATTGTAGAACATAATAAGTGAAAGAATGAATGCTGCTTTAGCCGCCATAAACACAAAGCTAAAAACGGCATTGCAGTCGACTTATGTGCTATGTTCCAAACCACGTCGATATCTAACATTTGATGGCGTCTATCGCAGAATATGTTTTATGAATGAATGAATGAATGAATGAATGAATGAATGAATGAATGAATGAATGAATGAATGAATGCATGCATGGCAGAATGAATGAATGAATGAATGAATGAATGAATGAATGAATGATTGATTGATTGATTGAATGAATAATTGAATGAATAAATGAATGAATGAATGAATGAATGAAGTTTACCAATAGACGTCTGTGATATTTCAATTAAAACGTTTTGTTTTAAACTTAATATGAATAGTTTCCAATGATAAGATGTTTTATATAAACTCTTTCATCACTAAAGTCCATTTTGACATATATAGCTTAAAAATGGGTTTTGGTGGTGCAAGTGTTAAACCTATTTTACTGTTTAGATTTCAGAATGTCACAGGATATGTGTTATAATATAACGTATTATCACACAAAATCCATATCAAACTTAATTTAAATAAGAACGAAATGACGGGTGTAGCTTACGGAAACAGCAGATGATGCAACATTCATGCAACAGTCAATTTGAAATTATCATAAATGTCTAAGTTAGCTCATCCCGCTTCATTTAAATACCCATGTTATGGGTCTACAATCATCATTTTTTTTTTTTTTTTCAGAGCGGAGAGACCGTCTTTTCACGTCAGAATCTGACGTCTACAAACGTCAGATTTTTAAGTAAAAAGACGCTCTCTGCGCTGAAAGGGTTAATATGTGATTGTTGGTGTGAGTACAGCTTACTTAAACCTTTTTGTTTTTAAACATTTTTTTTACATCAGAATAGCCTCATAAATCATAATCACATCGTTAACTTTAAATGGCATAATAGGCTATAATATACTCACACCGTTAACGTCGGGTGGATACACAGAAAAAAATAAACTCTATTTGATACGTGAAATTGGCTGCACAGGATTTTCCATGAGACGGTGAATTTTATAATGATCGATGCTCTATTAGAAGGTAATAATATGTCTCGGGCAGGAGTGCGCTGATAAATAACGGCCTAGGTATCACGTATTAATAGTCAGTATTGTGGGGAGCCTCCGTGACCAAGAGGTAGCGTGCTCGGCCTCAGACCGCCAGGGCTCGAATTTCGAATCCTGTGTCTTGAGGACAGTGTCATCTCAATCATCTCACCATCCTCAGGAGGTTCTCCTGGCCCAGTTTAGCCTATATGTGCACAAAGGTGGCCTAAAGCCCGATTCATTTCATTTCATTTTATCACGTATTTGTTGCTATATATCCATTCATTCGATTTTTTGAGCGAGAAACATTTCAAATTATCAGTAGCATATACCTATTAGTAATCGTCGTACACGATTTTAAAGTACCAAGACATTGTTGTGTATGTGTTTTGACTACCATAAGCGACTAAAGTGATCATGATTAAAAATAAAACCAACTACCATTTATTACACTACTTTACAGTGATAGCTGCCTATCAATACTGACAGTTTTATACCAATGGCTGATAATTTTCCTTGTATGCTTTATCGGCATTATTATTGTTATTGAAATTACTACAAGTGTATTACTAGAGTATGTATTTATTTACGTTTGACAAGATTGTCTGACGTTAGTTAGTTACATGATTACAAATGTATTACTATTTTAATTGCAAGTACATAGATCTTTTATTGGAGACTTTCTAAAGTTATTAAAATCGATATCTCCAATTGTTATTTCAACTTCAATTGTTATTTCAATTTAAATTTGTTTTCAATTTGTTTTGGTAGCGGATCAAATCACTCGTATTGGGTTTGAAGTGAAGTTGTAAGCATCAGGATTTGGAAATATTTGGTTCAGTGAGTTCATATTCGTGTCGGATATTACTCTCAATATCTTCAGTTTGAATAAAGCCCTGTGATAAGGGAATTTGAAGGCCGAAGTTGAGTAGGAGGTAAAAAACTCATAATGAGAATAAAATTATATTGTGATGATGTTTTACTGGCGGGTTTTTAAAGTGATTAATGAGATTTGGTCGTGACACTTTAGCTTTTTACATGACCATCGCATTTTCTACTTAACCCTTTAAGCACTATAGTCAGATTCACATTTGAATCATCAACCAGGGTGACTGAATTTTGTGGATTTCTCAGTCAATTCTCAACAAATTCTCATGCAATTTTATACACAATACATTCTGTGTTTAAATCGTGCTCAAATTGATTAATATAATTTAAAATGCATGTTTCACGTGAAATGTGTCGCAAAACAGTAAAAATTGAAAATACTTACCCTCAAGTTGACTGCCACCCACTTAAAATTGTGGATCGCATCAGCGAGACACGATTTCAAGTGGACAAAAATTTTAACGGAAACTTTAAAGGTTTAGAGAATCGTGTATTTATTCACGTATTCATAGCATATTACTTTCTACTCGTGATTTCAGAAGATTTTAAAACAGACAATCTGAGCCATTGATGATCAAGTAAACCAGAAAATACTTCTTCAATAAAGCGGTACTACTTAATGCATTTGCATGTGACTTACGTTTAGCAGTATAAGTGAACACTTGATTCATTGCTTCCAAAAACAGCATGCAGTCATTTCCATGGCGTGAACGTTATATATCTATACACTTACAAACAAAGTTTGAGGAAAATACATTTTTACCTTTTTGATTGTTAGCTAAGTGTCCAGCTTGAAATAAGAAAACTGTTTCTGTTTAAGAAAATTAGGCATCTCCAAAATTGAATTATATTAAAATGAATTATATTTCTCACAATATAATTTATTCAATTTCAGTGGCATATTATTTCGCTTGAAACTTGAAAAAAAGTATTTATAGATACCTAACAGTACAAGGGTTAGTATACTTAGAGGTACCCAGCAGCACAAGGGTTAACCAGAATAAGCAGAAATACGAAATATATTGCAAAAAACTCGTTCTCCGTCCACTTTATGGCCTATCATTTGTTGTATAATAAGAGACCTTTGGGGGGGGGGGGGGTGTTCCGGTGTGGAGGTCACACCCGAGAGAAAACAAGACTGAGAGGTCACCTCGAGAGAAGACGAGACTGAGAGGTCGAGGTAGATGATAATCAGTGTTACTATCCCGTTGCATCATCTTTTAACCTGCTACTCCAGGGTAACATAGATTCTACATCATTCTGGATTAACCCTTATTATGCTGGAACCATATACTGTCGATCTGGTGATATTCGCGAGGTTTAAATTTTCGCTAATTCCACAAGGAGGACAAATTCGTGGGTTTAAGAATTTCCGATTTTTTTTATATCAGCGCTACTATCTTCGAAATTGATATTTCGCGAATTCTAGACTTCACGAGAAATCCCAAATTATAAAAATCGCGAGAATCTAAACACGCGAAAAGTACCAGATCAACAGTATATATACGGTTTCAAGCATGGCTTAGATCAATAGATTTTTAACACTAATAAAATTGATACAATATTTGTAGTGCTGCTGGAATATATAAACGGTTTCAAGCATGTTTTAGATCAATAGAAATACCACTAAATTTGATCAAATAGTACTTGGTAGATGGTTAGTTTACCAGTCTAGTAATACCAGAATGTAGAGAACCACATTTTCTCACACTATGTATTAATTTTCCGTTTAAATCATAGTTGTTCTATCTCTCTATATATAAATCAAACACTTGTACATGAAAACAAGTCTCAGATAAAATAACTTGGTACTTCTCAAGATATTCATTGTGTTAAAACTCAAATTTCGGAGACTTTATTATGCAGACTACAAAAAGAGTAATGAGTGTCGGTTTTATAATTGAGCAACTTTATGTTGGATGAAAATACCATATTGTTATTATGGCCTATTCCGCAAGGAGGGGGTGGACGTAATGTTTTCCAGGAGATCCGATTGTCCTTGACATCATTATATTTATCCGCCGAAAAAAGCGGTTTCACCTTCCTGCCCTCATAAACCTTCCGCACAATAAGTGATTCCGTACATAATTCACCACGATTACTCTACGTAGTCCGTGAAAATATCAGCCATTACCAGTCAATACTATGGTCAAGCTGAACTGTTCTAATAATGAATTTTCAATATTTATTATTTCCCATTATATGTCACTTGAATAATAATTCTCTGTTATCTAAAATCCATGTGCTGCTGAATTATTTGTGTCGATTTTTCGTCGTTTGAAGCTAGGATTAGGTCTACCAAAGCAATCCCCAGCTTCAAATGATGAAAAATATGTGTATTTATGAAAGATAGACATCTCCTGAAATAAATGATTTGATTAACCAAAAATCTATCACAAACTATTTTATAAATGCCAGTGGCATTTAGTTTTTATGGCACTTTCTTAAAACCGCATATATATACACGTTCTGAAGGGGTACTATCATCCATTACCAGTCAAAACTATGGTCAAACCGATCTGTTTCAAAAAGAATCCTTAACATTTATTATTCCCAAAATGTCCATTTTCTTTTATCTAAAAGTCGTGTCCATTAAAGGTATATATGTATTGCTTTGCATCGTTTTCTTTAATCACTTGAGCCTTCGTTATGCATTCAAGAATCATCTTACGTCTCTCAAAACTGACACACACACGTTTACTTTATAAACATCTGCTAGCGATATGTTGAAATTATTTTTAGAGTGTAGGCCATATGTATAACGAAAGACTAAATCATATTATGATGTGTATACATGCATGCATATTTTCGCGTGGATTTCGTTCCTAAATTCGTTCCTAAATACATGTATCAGTAGACCTAACTGTGAAGTTTATACATAATTTACATACAGACACAAAATGTTACTAACAATACAAAATCACAGTTCGACATACATATCATATGAATAACCACCGCATGATAAATAACTTACAAGTACATCACTTTAATATTAACTGCACTTTGCAATATTTCGTCTGACGGTAAGTGTATTTCGGTATTAAATATAAGGAAACAGCCGGTCTTAGTAGCCAAATCCAATAACGTTAATGGTGCAGCAGATATAATCCCCATTCTATGAGCGTTGAGGATTTCCCTTCTAGACTTCCTCTTTCATTTTCGAGAAAATGATCTCACAAAGATGGATGTTGGCATGATTGTGGCGTAACCCTGGCCTGTGAATGAGCACGCAGCGCAGTTAACGTCAATGCACTGGTATCAACCATAATACAAAAAGGCAGACATTACCGTGATCGCCGTAGTCCCAGTGAGAAGGGAGAAACATAATATAATTGCCCCACTCAGTTTCCCCATCGCACTTTATTGAGCACCACATACAATAGGCCTATTGCGAATGGCAATAATTTAACCTTTTGAGTGCGGGAAGCGACTATCGACGTCAAAATCTGATGTTATCAGATGTCAGAATTTAACGTATAAAAAGTCGATCCCCGCACTGAAAGAGGTAAATATTCATAACGGTCATAGATCCATAAAATAGGTATTCAAATGAAGCGGAAGGAGCTAACTAAGACATTTGTGATGATTTCAAATTGATAAAAACACTTTGCTCTCTTGCATGGTCTAAATTAAAAATATTGCAGCGCTGTTGTGCATAATTATGTGTCAGAAAATACAAACGTTGTTAATGTTGTGTGCGATATTGAAAAAACAGCACATGTCCAATGAATAGGGTGTTCGCCTTAAGGCTCACACCTTATTCATTGGACGAGTGCTGTATTTCCCCATGTCGCACTCAAATGAACACCTTTTTCATATCATTCCGTTTTTTTTATCATTCCATGTTTTCTTGCTCGTCAATTATAGCGTTCCACCCACGCATGTGACTAATGGCTATTTGGAAAAAAGTTCAACATAAAACAGAAAATCCAATTTGCAGTTAACACTAATTTTGAGCAAACGGAAAGTAACCATTTAAGCGCTACGTTATACAATTTTTACCCACTTGAAGTGTCTGGCTGCCGCGAGCCACTACTTCAACTGGGTAAATATGTATTAAACATTAAAGCGCTGAATATTAAAAAAACACATCGAGACCAAAGGGTTTTTTTTAATTTAAAATCATCATAAACGTCTTGGTTAGCTCTTTCCGATTCATTTGAATACCTATGTTAAGGGTCTACGGCCATTTTAATTTTTTTTTTTTTTTTTACAGTGCTTGGATCGACTTTAGTCGTCAGAATCTGACGTCTACAGACGTCAGATTCTGACGACTAGAGTCGATCCCCGCGCTGTAAGGGTTAAGAAAGTTGTGTCTGGCTGCCACGAGCCACAACTTCAACTGGGTAAATATGTATTATTACCACTTGAGAGGGCGCTCCTAGTGGCCTATTGCTGTTTATGCGGGCGTAACATTTGACTATCAGCCCTACGTACTTCAGGGCTGATAGACTCTCTGTGTCTACGCACAGTTGCCTGCAAAATCGGCTGGTTGGCTTTAGGTGGGCCTTAGCCAGTTGTGTTCTATGCGGACAGACACCTGCATGACAGCGGCACGCCAACAAGAAGGGTGCCCGTGTTAGCACACAGTAGTTAATTTCTGCATAGACATGTAGGCCTATGTTGTCACTGTAGACAAAGAATAAACATGTTTTAAAGATTCGTTTTTATGTTGGAAAAGTGATTATAATAGTAATAACATGATTTTGGGGGGCAATCTGCGTCGGGACAATAAAAAGTGTCTACAGCTCTAAAAAATGAATGAATGAATGAAATCTTATATAGCGCATGTATCCAGCCGGAGGCTGTTCAGAGCGCTGAACATCGAGAGTAACTTAGCATGGCCTGTTATCATTCAAATTCCAACTCAGTCTCCTAGGAGATATACAGCTGAGCTGCCATTGAGGCGCTTCAAGCTATTTTCATTCCAAGCAAATTCGCCTTATGTGCCAAGTACTCACACATTGTGGATTTTCTGGGGTCTCGCCGGATGGAAACTGCGCCTACGTCCATTAAGGTTCTTTTACGTCCAACTCTAGGTCAGTCAGACGAACCATCTGATTTACGTGGTTCTCTGAGCCCCAAGAGTGTATACAGCACCTGGCAGTCCCAGGCGGTCACCCATCCAATTATGAACCGGGCGCGACGTTGCTTAACTTCAGTGATAGAGCCAACCACGATGAGCGAACGCCGTATTCCGTATATAAATCATGTTCTTGTTATATTAATCAAAATTACAGTATGCTAATTTAGCTCATTGCTTCTTCAGAGTATCTGCTTTAAAAGGCAAATAGAAATACTGGAAAGAGTTTTAAGCATTTTAATGGGTTATAATTAGGACTGGAAATGTGGCAGTATATAAAAGGTTTGAACGTGTTAATGGCTTTATAACCCATACAGCGCGGGGATCGACTTTAGACGGCAGACTCTGACGTCTGTAGGCGCCAGATTATGATGTCTAAGTTTTATCTGTAAGAGCAATATATTTCTAATGGCCGTAGACCCATAGCATATGTATTCAAATGAATCGGAGAGAGATAACTAAGATATTTTTGATGATTTCAAATTGATAAAAAATTTCGCCCTCCTGTTATATAAAAAGTATACAGAAAATGAAAACATACAGACTTGTCTAATTGGAGGCCTGGCATTTTCAGATATTAGAACTTAAAGATACATTCCATCTACTAATGTCATTTGCCCATATTATTTCTTCTGTTGCACTTAATTGAGCGCCACATACCATATTGCGAATGAAAATATTTCAACCCTGTCAGTGCGGAGATCGGATTCAGACGTCAGAATATGACGTCATTAGACGTCAAAATCTGACATATAAAAAATTTGCTCCCCGCACTGGAAGAGGTAAATATTCATAATGAGACATTACTGATGATTTCAAATTGATAAAAACACTTTCTCTCTTGGTTTATGCGCAGTTATGCCATGTGTCAGAAAATACAAACATTACTAAATTTAATTATAAATAAATAAGCTGTTCGCATAAAGGCTCACAACTTATTCATTGGACGAGAGCTGCATTTTCCCACGTAGCACTCAAATGAACACCGTTTTAATATCATCCCGTTTATTACCATGTTTTCTGGCTCGTCAATGATCATAGCTTTCCACCCACGCATGCAACTAATGGCAATATTTAGAAATTGAGTCAACATAAAACAGAAAATCCAATTGGCAGTTGACAATAATTTTGAGCAAAAATATAGAAGCACTTAAAACATTACGTAGTTAAATAATTTAAACCCAGCTGAGGTTGTGTCTTTCTGCCACGAGCCATAACTTACCCACAACTGGGTAAATATGTATTATAGTTTAGTAGATAAGGTAACCTATTGTGCATTTTATGATTAAAGCATGAAATTTCCACCACTTGTAGAACATATCCTAAGGGTCATTTTTAGATGTGGAGGTAAACTGGATTTGACCTCTGATGACCTCTAGAGGTCATTCACCTCGAAAGGTCAAAATATTTATTGGCAAAGCCAAAAAGTAGTGACAATTATATATAACAATGTCTATGATTTGTTTTTGTGTCCCAAAAGTGTGTCAAATACTCGACTTGACTGTTCTGAATCATAAATATAACACCAAGGTCATGTCAAGGTCACACCAAGGTCATTTAAAGGTCAAACTGGCAGAAAATAGTTAAAATGTCCATTTTTTTATCAATTTCCACACTGTGTTTGTGGAGTCATTTATTACAAAGGACTGGTTTTGGCATATTCTTCGTCCTATGTATTTTCCACACACATTTTATGACATTAAGGGCAGTATCAACTTTGGGAAGGAGGCTATCTTCCACTTATTACGCTCCTTCCTCAATATTTAGTTGAGCGGGCCAAATTACAAATAAGCAGCATTGTGAAAGATTAGTCTGGGCTCCCAAAGCTAAATATTGATAAATAATTGGGTTTATGAAGTTTGACATAGGGTGGGGTTGTGTTTTACTGGAGTAACATCCGATAGCAATTTGAAGGTCATGTCAAGGTCATTTCAAGGTCAAACTGGCAAAAACTGTTACCATGATGACATGTCTTCTTCAGAGCTGTTCCAATTTCTTTTTCGAACGTGTCTTCCTTAAAGGAGCGTGAACTCCAGTCTGTCGACTACACATGTATACAATTTTTCTCGAATCACATCCATCTACATCAACCTAACTTTATGCAGGTGAGCCATATCTGATAATTTAAAGACAGCTCAGTTTTATTATTGTAATTTCCCTTAATGTAATTGGTTTTATGTCTATTGGTTATACATTTACTAGCATCCAAGTAGCAATCATATGTCTCCTTCAATAAGTTTGGTCTTCAAATCAGGGTCTTCTAATTCGGGACCACTTCATTATATATAGGCATAGATGCATAATGTAAGCCATGCGAGCCATGGGTATGGCGTTAATGCCATTATCTCTATCTAGTCTCTCTAGTCTAATGTCCCAGGTAGCTGGACGTTGTTAGAAGACCACATACATTTGGAGGAAATGACGGCCTTTATACTGATAATAACTTTTCGACTAGAATGTTGATTTTTATATATATTCTTAGCGTGACACTAATATCCTTATAGAAGTGGTGAGCCGGTTTTTATCCCACGGCCGTAGGTGAAGGGGGATTTTCGCGCCGGGATCTCTCAAGCGTGAGGCATCACATTCTTAACAACTTGGGAATGTGCAAGTGAGTTATTAAACATGCAACCAAAATGTGTGAGCGGAAAAACTCAAAACCTTAATCAGAAATAATCCCAATCTTACAATCACATTCCCCACGATATGGAGATGTACAGCCAATTTATTAAAATATTTCACTGAATTTTAAAATGGCCACCACAAATCAACTTCATAATTTATTGTGGCTGCAAAAACTCAAACTTTGCAAGAAATTAGTCAAATTTTACAATTTTCATCGGGTACTATAGTTAATTTCTAGGCAAGCTAATTTAGAAAGCTCGGCAAAATATCGATACCATGACTGCCAAATTTTCTCGTTATATTAAGACCCTGTCACCATGATATATATAAAACCGATTATTCCATCGTTCTCTATTCAATTCATACTGCAATTTTTTCTATTAGGACATTGCGCTTTTCCTCCACTTGTCGGCAACAATTGCATTACTACTAGACTAAACCTTTCATAGCCATCAAATAGGATATATAATATGCTACCATTCCGTTATAACGGTCTATTATTTCGTTAGTATTTCGCTATTACGATATAGTATTTCGTTATAACGGTCTACTACTTTGTTATAACGACATACTAATCCATCATAACAGTCTACTATTCCGTTATAACGGTCTAGCATTTCGTTATAACGGTCTAGCATTTCGCTATAACGGTCTACTAATCCGTTACAACGGTCTACTAATCCGTTATAGCTGTCCACTAATTCATTATAACGGTCTACTAATCCGTTATAACGGTATACTATCATTTTATAACGGTCTAGTATTTCGTTATAACGGCCTACTATTTTGCTATAAGCCGTTATACCGAAATAGTAGACCGTTATAACGAAATACTAAATCGTTATCAAGTCATAGCTAAATACTGGACCGTTATAGCGACCTACAAGACCATAATCACGAAATAATAATCCGTTATAATTGTCTAATATCCCGTTATAAAGGTCTAGCATTTCGTTATAACGGTCTAGTATTTCGTTATAACGGTCTACTAATCCGTTATAACGGTCTACTATTACGCCATAACAGTTCATTATTGCACTATAGCGGTCTATTTCCCCGTTATAAATGGCTAGTATTTCGTTACAGCCGAATACTATTTCGTTATAGCGGTCGATATTTCGCTATGACGGTCCAGAGTTTCGTTATAACAGTCCACTAATCCGTTACAACGGTCTACTAAACCGTTATAGCTGTCCATTAATCCATTATAACGGTCTACTAATCCGTTATAACGGTATACTAATCCGTTATAACGGTATACTATCATTTTATAACGGTCTAGTATTTCGCTATAACGGTGTACGTTTTTGCTATAAACCGTTATAACGAAATAGTAGACCGTTAAAACGAAATCCTAGACTGTTATCAAGGTCATAACTAAATACTAGACTGTTATAACGACCTACAAAATCATAATCACAAAATAATAGACTGCTATAATGGGATAGTAGACATTATAACAATTTTGTAGACCGTTATCACGAAATACTAGACCGTTATAACTGATTGAACAATAAATCCACTTTCGTAGATAACCTTGTTTTGGCTGATATCGATTTTTCTCTTTGCAGTATCCATGTCTGTCCTGTTATCTGAGCGGATGCTCTTATCCTTGAGAATTCATAACGGGTCTACTATTCCGTTATAACGGTCTATTAATCAGCTATAACTGCTATAACAAAATACTAGACCGTGATAACGAATTAGTAGACTGCAATAGCAGATACGTAAACTGCTATACCGAACTACTAGACTGTTATAACGAAATACCAGAATGCTATAACGAAATACGAGACTGATATAACGAAATACGAGTCCGTTTTAACGGATTAGTAGACCGCTATAACAGATAAGTAGACAGTTATAACGGATTAGTAGGTATAACGGATTAGTAGACCGTTATAACAGCTTAGTAGGCCGTTGTAACGGGATAGTAGACAGGTATAACGGATTGGTAGACCGTTATAACGAAATACTAAGCCGCTATACCGAGTTACTAGATCACTTTAGCGGAATAGTAGACCGTTATAACGGTAGACTTAACAGTCATAAAGAAATACAAGACCGCTATAACGAGATAGTAGACCGTTATAACGAAATACTATAAAGTTATAACGGATAGTAGACCGTTATAACGGAAGATTTGACCGTTATGACGAAATAGTAGACCTCTTTAATGGATTAGTAGACTGTTATAACGAATTAGTAGACCGTTATAACGGATAAGTAGACCGTTATAATGGATAACTAGACCGCTATAACGTGATACTATACCGTCATAACAAAATACTATGCCGTTATAACGGGAAAGTAGACCGTTATAACGAAATAGTAGACCGTTATAACGGAATAGTAGACCGCCATAAAGACATACTACACCGTTATAACGGAATGGTAGACCGTTATAACGGATTTGTAAGCCGTTATGACGGATTTGTAAGCCGTTATAGCGTGATACTAGACCGTTGAAACAAAATACTAGACCGTTATAACGGGAAAGTAGACCTTTATAACGAGATACTAGACCGTTACAACGGATTAGTAGACCGTTATAACGGAAGACTTGACCGTTATAACGGAATAGTAGACCTCTTTAATGGATTAGTAAACCTTTATAACGGATTAGTAGACTGTTATAACGGATTAGTAGACCGTTATACCGTGATACTAGACCGTCATAGAAAACTACTATACCGTTATAACGGAATAGTAAACCGTTATAACGAAAGACTAGACCGTTATAACTGAATAGTAGACAGTTATAATGAGATACTAGACCGTCATAACGCGATAGTATACCGTTATAGCGGACTAGTAGACGTTAAAAGGAATTGAAAAAAAAATCTGATTGTCATAAAAATATTTTGTTTTACCTGATATAGTTTTTTTTCTTTGAATTACCCACACCTGTATTGATATCTGGTCGGATGTAGAGCTCTTATCCTTGAAAAAAAAAAAAAAAAAATGGCTGCCAAGAAATCGCCTAAATTATTATGCTTCTGCTAATTCTTCTTATTGAAAATCCCTCTCTCAGAGCATCACACGCCGTGATAATTACTTAATAGCACATCATTACACATATAAGACAATGAACAGTAATAATCTACTTGTTCACTTGTATCCTACATAAGGCGGGGGGGGGGGCACCTTCAATTACAAGGGAGGGAGGCTAATTTTTAAATATATATTTCCAAACTAAGTTTTCGTGAAATAAATAATCGTTCAATGCTGTAAACAAATATTAAAGTTTGAAATAAATAATTATTTCAGCTTATGAGCAACATAATTTATCAATCCCCAAAAAATCGGGCCTCATTTATCCGGCATCATTAAATGACCTTTAAATTTGCGAAGCCTCGCTTTGCTCGGATCGTTTGACTCCAGAGGAAGGCTAGGCTTAGCTTGGGATCCAAATTTGTGGACTGAAAAATACATAAGGAAGTGAAGTGAAGTAAATATCTCCACACACAAACTGAAATAAATATATTGCTCGAGTGTGAAAAATATACCCCCCACCCCCCTCCTCTCACAGATAGGCGAATATGATTATCAATTAAAATATTTGAAATTCGCTCACACTTCGCAACACTCGCCGAGTATTTGTAAGCGTCGGTAACAAATTCGGAACGTTCGCGAAATAGATACATATTGGTTTAAGTGTGTGGTATAGCCTTAGTCACGATACCGCGAGAACATACTAGTATAGGACTATAACACTGTGAATAACATCATATCGCTGTATATTTTGAAATTCTGATTAACGTTGCCTCTCACTCTTGTATAAACCAATTGATGTACAAAAGGCTACAGTTGACATACAAAGAGGGCGCCATTCGGCTTCCCGAGATTGGGCTTCCAAGGTCAAGTTAAGATCATTTCAAGGGTGTGTGTTTTTATATCGATGTCAATGACACATAGAGGTCACCAGTGGACAAATCTAGCTTACCTCCACAATTTAAAATAAAGATCAGGATATGTGTTAATAATGGTAGAAGTTTTCATGCTTTAATCATGACATGCACAATTGTTTCATTATGGTAGTTTAAACACTACTCTATGACCCTAGTATTTTGCCGAACTTTCTGAAAAAATTGATGCAGTCTAGAAATTAATTCTGGTATCCTGTATGAAAGTAAAAAAACATCTTTTTTATGATCTGTGACAGCTTGACCTTGAAGTGACCTTGATATGACCTTAACGGTTTTTTTCGACGGTACCCCAGTGAAACATAATCCCAACCCATGTCAGACTCCATAGCCCATTTATGTAGCAATAGTTTGCCATGGGAACCCAAACTGATGTTTAACAGCTGCTACACACTGTCATTTTGCTCGTCCAATTAAACATTGAGGGAGGAGTGTAGTCAGGGGAATACTAAGGCTGTATTTTCCCTCCCCAAGTTATATACTGCCCTGAATCTCCCAAAATGCGCATGGAAAAAATATATGACCAGGACTGTGTCAAAATCAATCCTTTGTAATAGATGACTGCACCACTAGTATTGTTTTAATTGATTAAAAGTGGATATTTTTGCTATTTGTTGACATTTTGACCTCTAAATGACCCTAAAGTAACCTTGACATGACCTTGGTGTTATGTTTTTGATTAACATCAGTCTCTTAGAGTATTTGGCACGCTTCTGGAATACAAAAACATCATATAGATAGTGTAATACACAATTTTCATCATTTTTTGGCTTCGCAATTGGATATTTTGACCTTTCGAGGTCAATGACCCCTAGAGGTCACCAGGGGTCAAATCTAACTTAAAATAAACCCCAAGATATGTACTAATAATGGTGGAAGTTTCATGCTTTAATCATAAAATGCACAATTGTTTCATTATGGGAGCTTAACCACTACACTATTAATCAAAATTTAGCTCATTGCTTCGTCAAAGTATCTGCTTTTAAAGAAAAATAGAAATACTTAAAACCCTATTTTATATTTTTTACCCACTTGAAGCTAGTTGTGTCTCGCTACCCCGAGTCACAACTTTAAGTGGGTAAAATACTAAAATATTTATATAATTTGAATCAAAATGAATTCTAATTTAGCTCATTTGTCTTCAAATTGTCTGCTTTGAAAGGTAAATAAAACACTAAAACGGCTACTAGTATATAGGTGTGAGGAATGGTTGTTCTTTTAAATCATGTGATTCAGATAAGATAATGAGGACGACCCACCCACGCCTTCCTCCATTTTCCCCATGGACTGGTCCATTAAACACCAGATGTTGAAGCAATGTGGTATCGAAGCTAGGTTAACGTGACAGATGGTGGTCCAGCATTTGCCATGCATTGTTTTAACGTACTGTGCTTGCTTGTCGTCCTAATGCCTTCTTACCATTTCCCCACACTCCATAAATACACCATGGAAAATCCACAAATAGAAATTATGCATTAAGCGCGTTATTTATTCTAGAGAAGTGAATCTGCAAATGTCAAATAAAAAATAAAAATAGGATATAAAATATTTTGTCGCAAGCAATACATTGCCCATGCAATTTACAAACAGGTCATCGGTAAGGTTGTGTGACCTTCAGGACCATGTACACTATTACATCCCCCCCCCTCGACCAGTGAGACAAATGCTCAATCAGCCATATGCCCAGCTGATAACTGTCGTCGTGTGGTTTTTATTTTATTTAGGGGGTATAATACCATACTGGGGCCAGTTTAAATTCGCTCCTTTCCGTTTAAAAGGAGTAGTTTTTAGATCTACTTAGATCCTTAGGCATGAGGCACGACGTTTAATAATTGTCGGGCACCATCTACGAATCAGGCCCAACAGTAGGTCTAATTATCAGCCTGCATCCCAGCAAATAAAATACATACATTGTTTGAATGTCTCGTCTTTGCTGGTAATGGATCACCGCGTCTCGTGTTTCCATGGGTTGACCAATTCATTTGGCGAGACGTGCAATGATTCAACCTCCTCGTCAAAATAAATCATGTGAATAAAAACCACATCATCCAGTAAATCAAAGGTTTCTCTTTCATCGGCTTTAAATCAGCACTGACAATTAATTTAATTCTGAAATGTTTTTCTTTGTCATTAGGCACGCAATATAATTACGTAATGACGCAGGGTGTTTCTAATTATACGAATGAACATAATTGAATAAAACTATCACATAACACATAATTAAAAGTTGAATCCTGTGACTATTTTTACAGTTGATTAAATGCCGCCCACGTTTCACGAAGATCGACATCATCTTGATTGGCAAATCCAGCCTATAATTTGTGTAGATGTCTTTATAGACGACGATGGAAGTCAGATTTATTTACTATTAAATCTGCCATGCAATTTACAAACAAATAAAAACACTTGATGACTGCACTAATTAACCATTTTTGCGTTTGACAGGTCCGATTTTCAGACGCAGGTTGGGTGTTCATTTGAAGATGGCTAATGAGTTCTAGATCCGTGTTCCTACAGAGTGCCTCACTGACAACAATAACCCAGGGCCATAATCATAATAATGATTCATCGAGAAAAATAACACCTGAGCCATATTCCTAAATAGTGCCTGACTATTAGCACACGATTTGATATAATAGTACTCCTGTAGTATGTCTGACTAGTGTCTGTTCAGATATACAAGTCTTGCATTAGGTGTATTTTAAAAAGTAATAGTAATAAAAACAAAATATTTTAAAAATTTAGGAACGTCTTAGTTTTCTATTTGAAGTTGATTTATTTATGTAAATATTATATATTTTGTGTTGCTTCATAGATAAAATGCCTCTCGATCGCTGCACCCACACTGCCTTCATTCTGCAATTCTGATTTCTAAAACATTGGCATATTTCTGAAAACGATTAAAAAACTCATCTATTCGGTTTTGCTTTTCCGACATAGCTCCTCGCTGAACTGGTAACTTGTTAACGACTATATGCTCTGAACCTTGACATACAATTGGTAATGAATTGATCTTAGTGTGCCTCTGAGCTCGATTCTCCAGAGTATCCTGTATTTATTTTAGGTTTAGATTATTCATGTTGTGTTATCACAGCTCGATCACACCTGACTGATTACATCACCATAGGCCTACCATGATAATTGGTGTGTACTTGATCAACAAAAACTCTATTCCCGGCTTAGAATGTAGTGGTCGGACAACGAAAATAATGTAGTGGTGTATAATAATACTGTTAATAAAGGTGAGGTTATGAACATAGGCCTATAACACGTACATGTGCCTAATTGTAATATACACAGGGGATCCATAGGAGTTTCCATGGTATACTGTAATTATAATATACACACAGGAGTGGGGTTGATTCATAAGATTTTCTATGTTATATTATCATTATAATGTATAAAGGGCGACCCATAAGGTTTTCCATGGTATTATGTAACTGTAATATGAATTGCCATAGTATACTGTCACTGTAATATTAACAGCGGTGAGTCCATACGGTTTCTATGGTATACTGTAATTGTAATATATACAGCTGATCCATTGAGTTTTCCATGATATCCTTACTGTCATTGTAATATATACAAGGGCGGATGAATACGGTTTTACATAAATATAATGTCACTGTAATATATACAGGGGTAGATCCATAGGGTTTTCCATGGTTTACTGTAATTGTAATATATACAGGGATGGCTCCATATTGTTTTCTATGGAGACAATACAATTTTTCATAAGGAGAGATATTTTGTCATTTGAAGCTGGGGTATATGCGCTATCATTCCAGCTTGAAATAAATGAAAAATAGAATCAAACAATTTATCAGCACAATAGTTCTCATTTTTATTACCCTGTATCTTTCTGAATTGTATGTTTCTTTTTTTATCATTTTAGGCTGGAATTGCTAACAGCTTCAAAAAACCAAATATATTTTAATTTATCTCCCAGTTTTAATTATGTCATGATCATCTTCCGCAAACTATTATTCTAATTTTACTGCATTTAATTTTGTTTTGTTAGTGGTCTACGGCCATTACAATATTTTTACTCTTACAGTGCGGGGATCGACGTTAGACGTTAGATTCTGAGGTCTAAAGTCGATCCTCGCGCTGTAAGAATTACGCTTTTCTTGCCGCAATTCTCACCTCGATGATAATAAATCCTCTACTTGGACATGAAAGGGTATATCTGTCACTTGACAAAGTGGCAGATGCACCCTTTCATATCCAAGGTAGTTAATATTAATAAATTTGACAAAATGTACTTTATTTCAGTGCAATCTATCATTACAAAAGGTGTGTTAAAATAAATACATTTTAATATGACTTGTGTGGCATGAATGATCTTAAATGGTTTATTGACTTTCTCATTTCTTTTTAATTAAAAGGGGAAGCAAAACTTAATTTAAATTATTATTCATCTGTAGATAAATTGTGTTAAATAGCTTTGCCAGCAGAGTAGCCTGTTTTATGTGATAAGCTGTATTGGTCGGATATTTTTTTTAAAAATTTAGATGACATCTCTATTCACTTAATTTCAACGCAAATTGGTCATCAAGACCATTATTGATATTTTTAAATTTGAAAAAAACATACTATTAATGCACAGATCAATTACAGTCCAAGCATAAATTAATTTATATATTGTATAATTTGAGGGAGCAATACGTAACATGACAAGTGACATAACATAACATAGTTTTAGTAAATATAATCATTTAAATTTAAATGAAGTCATGTTTGGAGTGCGGATCACAAAAACTTCCAGTCTGGTGCAACTGTCCATGTAGCCTGGACTTACGTGTGTGTAGAACTATAAATGCTATTTCCATAACGTGTCTCGGTGGCCCTGCTCAAATTAGATAACCAATGACGTCATCACGTGAATGATTGACTGTCTGCTGCTGTTATAATTATATCGTTTCCCTCCAAATATAGACAACGTGAACTATAAACAGCTAGGATTGGATTGTGTGTCCTTTTTGCATGTCGTCGTCCGAAATTATATGGCTTCTATTGTAGAACATAATAAGTGAAAGAATGAATGCTGCTTTAGCCGCCATAAACACAAAGCTAAAAACGGCATTGCAGTCGACTTATGTGCTATGTTCCAAACCACGTCGATATCTAACATTTGATGGCGTCTATCGCAGAATATGTTTTATGAATGAATGAATGAATGAATGAATGAATGAATGAATGAATGAATGAATGCATGCATGGCAGAATGAATGAATGAATGAATGAATGAATGAATGAATGAATGATTGATTGATTGATTAATTGAATGAATAATTGAATGAATAAATAAATGAATGAATGAATGAATGAAGTTTACCAATAGACGTCTGTGATATTTCAATTGAAACGTTTTGTTTTAAACTTAATATGAATAGTTTCCAATGATAAGATGTTTTATATAAACTCTTTCATCACTAAAGTCCATTTTGACATATATAGCTTGAAAATGGGTTTTGGTGGTGCAAGTGTTAAACCTATTTTACTGTTTAGATTTCAGAATGTCACAGGATATGTGTTATAATATAACGTATTATCACACAAAATCCATATCAAACTTAATTTAAATAAGAACGAAATGACGGGTGTAGCTTACGGAAACAGCAGATGATGCAACATTCATGCAACAGTCAATTTGAAATTATCATAAATGTCTAAGTTAGCTCATCCCGCTTCATTTAAATACCCATGTTATGGGTCTACAATCATCATTTTTTTTTTTTTTCAGAGCGGAGAGACCGTCTTTTCACGTCAGAATCTGACGTCTACAAACGTCAGATTTTTAAGTAAAAAGACGCTCTCTGCGCTGAAAGGGTTAATATGTGATTGTTGGTGTGAGTACAGCTTACTTAAACCTTTTTGTTTTTAAACATTTTTTTTACATCAGAATAGCCTCATAAATCATAATCACATCGTTAACTTTAAATGGCATAATAGGCTATAATATACTCACACCGTTAACGTCGGGTGGATACACAGAAAAAAATAAACTCTATTTGATACGTGAAATTGGCTGCACAGGATTTTCCATGAGACGGTGAATTTTATAATGATCGATGCTCTATTAGAAGGTAATAATATGTCTCGGGCAGGAGTGCGCTGATAAATAACAGCCTAGGTATCACGTATTAATAGTCAGTATTGTGGGGAGCCTCCGTGACCGAGAGGTAGCGTGCTCGGCCTCAGACCGCCAGGGCTCGAATTTCGAATCCTGTGTCTTGAGGACAGTGTCATCTCAATCATCTCACCATCCTCAGGAGGTTCTCCTGGCCCAGTTTAGCCTATATGTGCACAAAGGTGGCCTAAAGCCCGATTCATTTCATTTTATCACGTATTTGTTGCTATATATCCATTCATTCGATTTTTTGAGCGAGAAACATTTCAAATTATCAGTAGCATTTACCTAGTAATCGTCGTACACGATTTTAAAGTACCAAGACATTGTTGTGTATGTGTTTTGACTACCATAAGCGACTAAAGTGATCATGATTAAAAATAAAACCAACTACCATTTATTACACTACTTTACAGTGATAGCTGCCTATCAATACTGACAGTTTTATACCAATGGCTGATAATTTTCCTTGTATGCTTTATCGGCATTATTATTGTTATTGAAATTACTACAAGTGTATTACTAGAGTATGTATTTATTTACGTTTGACAAGATTGTCTGACGTTAGTTAGTTACATGATTACAAATGTATTACTATTTTAATTGCAAGTACATAGATCTTTTATTGGAGACTTTCTAAAGCTATTAAAATCGATATCTCCAATTGTTATTTCAACTTCAATTGTTATTTCAATTTCAATTTGTTTTCAATTTGTTTTAGTAGCGGATCAAATCACTCGTATTGGGATTGAAGTGAAGTTGTAAGCATCAGGATTTGGAAATATTTGGTTCAGTGAGTTCATATTCGTGTCGGATATTATTTTCAATATCTCTAGTTTGAATAAAACGCTATGATAAGGGAATTTGAAGGCCGAAGGTGAGTAGGAGGTCAAAAACTCATAATGAGCATAAAATTATATTGTGATGATGTTTTACTGGCGGGTTTTTAAAGTGATTAATGAGATTAAGTCGTGACACTTTAGCTTTTCCACTTAACCCTTTAAGCACTATAGTCAGATTCACATTAAACTCATCAACCAGGGTGAATGAATTTCGCGGATTTCACATTCAATACTCAACCAATTCTCATGAAATTTTACACACAATATATTCCGTATTTAAATCGTGTTCAAATTTATTAATATAATTTGAAATGCATCTTTTCACGTGAAATGTGTCTCAAAACAGTAAAATTTGAAAACACGTGCCCTCAATTGCACTCAAAATTCAACTTTAAAGGTTTAATGAATCGTGTATTTATTCACGTATTCATAGCATATTACTCTCTACTTGTGGTTTCAGAAGATTTTAAAGTAGAAAATAAGAGCCATTGATGATCAAGTAAATCAGAAAATACTTCTCCCTTGAGGTGGTACTACATAATGCACTTGCATGTGATTTACGTTTAGCAGTATAAGTGAATACTTGATTCATTGCTTCCAAGAACAGAATGCAGTAATTTCCATGGCGTGGACCCTGTATATCTTTACACTTACAAACAACTTTTGATGAAAATACATTTTTACTGTTTCGATTGTTAGCTAAATGTCCTGCTTGATGTAAGAAAACTGTTTCTATTTGAGAAAATTAGGCATCTCCAAAAATGAATTATATTAAGAACTGTTTTCCACAAGATAATTTAATCAATTTCAGTGGCATATTATTTTGCTTGAAACTTGAAAAAAAAGTATTTATAGATACCTAGCAGTACAAGGGTTACTATATTAATAGGTACCCAGCAGCACAAGGGTTAATCAGAATAAGCAGCAATACGAAATATATTGCAGAAAACTCGTTCTCCGCCCACTTTATGGCCTATTATTTGTTGTATAACAATAAACCTTGGAGGGTGTTCCGGTGTGGAGGTCACACCGAGAAAAAACGAGACTGAGAGGTCACGCCCGAGAGAAAACGAGACTGAGAGGTCAAGGGGGAAGGTGATCGGTGTTACTATCCAGTTGCAGCAGTTGTTTGTTGTTTTTTGCAGCAGCAACATAGATTCTAGATCATTCTGGAATTACCCTTGTGCTGCTGGAACCATTTATCGTCTCACCACACATACTCCCCGTCCCATAGACTTACATGTATCATGACCCATACGCTCAGGCCTCCCAGCACTCCTAAAATGGGGAAATGTAAATAACCATATATATCATTTTAACCAGTCGTCTGTTCTCTTTCAAAATAAAAAATAAAAAAGGTATGTGAATCTTTCAAAATACAAAATAAAAAAGGTATGTTAATCTGCTTGCTTTTCTGCTATTTTAGCCTAGAATAAGCTGTTGCCCCACTCTCCCCCGGGCGACCTAGAACAAAATTGACTTCGTTTCTTAGAAGAGCCTTGTTACAGCCAGCGCAATGACTTTTTGTTAGATCTATCTTTTATAATTTCGATGCTTTTGCTACAAAAAAACATCACCGAATCGATTTAAATTGGTATCAAAATGATATATCCGTAATAATCACCACAGGAGCTGCTGCAAAGAGCCACACTTTTTAAAAAGAGAGTAATTTTCTTAAACTTTATAATGATATGCGCGAAGGAATTTGTGTGGTGAGACCATATATACGGTTTAAAGCATGCTTTAGATCAATAGTTTGTTAATACTACTAAAATTGAGACAATAGTTTTTGTGCTGCTGGAATATCTATACTGTTGCGAGCATGTTTTAGTTCAATAGAAATACCACTAAATATGATGAAATAGTATTTGGTAGATGCTCAGTTTACCAGTCTAGTAATACCAGAGTGTAGAGACACACATTTCCTCACACTATGGATTAAGTTTCTGTTCAAATCATAGTTGTTCTATCTCCTTATATATAAATCAATCAGAATACAGGACGTTTAGAACACTGGTACATCAAAACAAGTATCTGTGTGCGATGTACATCCTGATAAATTACCTTGGTACTCTTCAAGATATTCATTGTGTTAACCCTTTCAATCTTGAATTGACCATAGTCATCTTCATCCACTACAAGCCGCGAATTGCTGTCGCAATTCTGGACTTGTCGTGGATGAAGATGACTTGATTAGGTTCAAAAATTAAAGAAAATTGCCACGTATTGATAAACCAGTTTCATGGAAATTTTCGTTCTAAAACCTTTAGTTGTCCGAAAATTAAGTCTGTTTTCAGGGATGTAAAATGATGCTTTAATGCATTGTGGGGGCCTAAAGGGTAAAACTCAAATTTCGGAGACTTTATTTTGTTGGTTCTATAATTGAACAACTTTATGTTGGATTAAATTACCATTGTTAATATAATACATTGTTATTATGCCCTATTCCACAAGAAGGTGGTGGGCATAATGTTTTTCAGGAAATCCGATTGTTCTGACAGCATTATATTCATCCGCCGAGAAAAGCGGTTTCACCTTCCTGACCTCATAAACCTTCCGCACAAAAAGTGATTCCGTACATAATTCATCACGATCACTCCCTACGCAGTCTGTGAAAATATCAGCCATTACCAGTCAATACTATGGTCAAGCTGAAATGTTCTAATGATGAATTTTCAACATTTATTAGTTGCCATTATGTCACTTGAATAATAATTGTTTGTTATCTAAAAGCCATGTGCTGCTGAATTATTTGTGTCGATTTTTCGTCGTTTGAAGCTATTAGGTCCACCAACGCAATTCCCAGATTTCAAATGATGAAAAATTTGTATTTATGAAAAATAGACATCTCCTGAAATAAATGATTTGATTAACCGAAGATCCAACACAAACTATGTTATAAGTGCCAGTGGCATTAAATTTTATTGAACTTTCTTAAAACCGTATATATTATACACGGTCCGAGGAGCACAAGGATTACTGTCATCCATGACCAGTCGAAACTATGGACAAGCCGATCTGTTTCAAACATATATTATTTACAAAACGTCAATTTTCTTTTATCTAATAGTCGTGTCCATTAAAGGTATATATGTACAGCCACCTAATATTTTGATTTGCATCGTTATCTTTAATCATTTGAGCCCTCATTATGCATTCCAGAATCATGTTACGTCTCAGAAAAATGACACACACCCGTTTACTGTACTTTATATACATCAGCTGGCGAAATTTTGAAAAAAAATTCAGAGTGCATGTATGATGATAGACTACATCATATTATGATGTGTATACATGCATGCATATTTTTGCGTGGATTTCGCTCCTAAATACATGTATAAGTAGGCCTAACTGTGAAGTTTGTACATGACTTACAGACAGACACGAAATGTTATTAACAATACAAAATCACACTTAGACATACATATTATATGGATAACCACCGCATAATGAATAACTTACAAGTACATCACTTTCATATTAACTGCACTTTGCAATATCTCATCTGACGGTAAGTGTATTTCGGTATTAAATATAAGGAAACAGCCGGTCTTAGTAGCCAAATCCAATAACGTTAATGGTGCAGCAGATATAATCTCCATTCTATGAGCGTTGAGGATTTCCCTTCTAGACTTCCTCTTTCATTTTCGAGAAAATGATCTCACAAAGATGGATGTTAGCATGATTGTGGCGTAACCCTGGCCTGTGAATGAGCACGCAGCGCAGTTAACGTCAATGCACTGGTATCAACCATAATACAAAAAGGCAGACATTACCGCGATCGCCGTAGTCCCAGTGAGAAGGGAGAAACATACTATAATTGCCCCACTCAGTTTCCCAATCGCACTTTATTGAGCACCACATACAATAGGCCTATTGCGAATGGCAATAATTTAACCTTTTGAGTGCGGGAAGAGACTATCGACGTCAAAATCTGATGTTATCAGATGTCAGAATTTAACGTATAAAAAGTCGATCCCCGCACTGAAAGGGATAAATATTCATAATGGACATAGATCCATAAGATAGGTATTCAAATGAAGCGGAAGGAGCTAACTAAGACATTTGTGATGATTTCAAATTGGAAAAAACACTTTGCTCTCTCGCATGGTCTAAATTAAAAATATTGCAGCGCTGTTGTGCATAATTATGTGTCAGAAAATACAAACGTTGTTAATGTTGTGTGCGATATTGAAAAAAACAGCACATGTCCAATAAATAGGGTGTTCGCCTTAAGGCTCACACCTTATTCATTGGACGAGTGCTGTATTTTCCCATGTCGCATCAGATCAAAAAATCCTATTTTGTTCGATTATACTATGAATGGTGTACCCTTGCAAAGAGTAGACGAGATACGCGACTTGGGAGTTATAATAACCAGTTCACTTTCTTGGAATAATCATATAGACAACATTATAAGCAAAGCAGCTCGTATAAGTGGTTTAATTAAACATACATTAGGATGGCATGCATCTTCGCAAACTAAATATATAATGTACTGTTCACTAGTACGCCCATTAGTGGAATACTGTACTGTAGTATGGAGTGGCACTAGTCGTAAAAATATAAAAAATATAGAGAAAATTCAGAGGTCAATGAACCGATATGTTTTTAACTATGCTGAAGTAGATTATAAAGATCGACTACTAATGACGAACATTCTACCTTTATCTATGCGCCGTGAATATACTGATATTGTTTTTTTCTGGAAGTGTTTATACGGTAATTTGATGTTGATGTTAACGATTTTGTTAGTTTTTTCTCTGATGGTGGATGCTCCACTCGTAACACGCTTGATTCTGGATTTCTTATGGTACCACCCTTGTGTCGTACAGACTGCTTCAAACGCAGCTTCTTCAATAGAATAGTTCCTATGTGGAATTCTTTACCATCTAATGTACGTCATATTACTAATTACTCTTCTTTTATATCCAGTTTAAAGCATCTTATGTTTGAAAAAATGAATACTAGTTTTGTCAGTAGTGATTGCTGTTCATGGTTTTTTAAATGTGTGTGTTGTAATTGCCGGTTGTCATAATCATATTAATATAAAGGGCTGGTGGAAATTGAAAACTATGTTGGGTGGGAACTACTAGCAAAGGCTCCAATGGATCCTGTTTAGTTTCTCTCCCAGGTGTACATTTACTTTTTATATTCCAGTGATATTATTACTTATTATTATGTGCCTCATGTATATAATTTTATGCTATTTGTATATGTTATCAAGCTGTTATTAATATTGTATCTTGTACACTTTATAAACTGAATTGAATGAACTGAATTGAATTGAATTGAATTGAACACCTTTTTCATATCATTCCGTTTTTTCTGGCTCGTCAATTATAGCGTTCCACCCACGCATGTGACTAATGGCTATTTGGAAAAAAGGTCAACATAAAACAGAAAATCCAATTTGCAGTTAACATTAATTTTGATCAAACAGAAAGTAACCATTTAAGCGCTACGTTATACAATTTTTACCCACTTGAAGTGTCTGGCTGCCGCGAGCCACAACTTCAACTGGGTAAATTTGTATTAACCCTTAAAGCGCTGTATATTAAAAAAAACATAGAGACCAAAGGGTTTTTTTTAAATTTAAAATCATCATAAACGTTTTGGTTAGCTCTTTCCGATTCATTTGAATACCTATGTTAAGGGTCTACGGCCATTTTAAATATTTTTTTTTTTTTTACAGTGCTGGGATCGACTTTAGTCGTCAGAATCTGACGTCTACAGACGTCAGATTCTGACGACTAAAGTCGATCCCTGCGCTGTAAGGGTTGAGGAAGTTTTGCCTGGCTGCCACGAGCCCCAACTTCAACTGGGTAAATATGTATTATTACCACTTGAGAGGGCGCTCCTAGTGGCCTATTACTGTTTATGCGGGCGTAACATTTGACTATCAGCCCTACGTACTTCAGGGCTGATGGACTCTCTGTGTCTACGCACAGTTGCCTGCAAAATCGGCTGGTTGGCTTTAGGTAGGCCTTAGCCAGTTGTGTTCTATGCGGGCGGACACCTGCATGACAGCGGCACGCCAACAAGAAGGGTGCCCCGTGTTAGCACATAGTAGTTAATTTCTGCATAGACATGTAGGCCTATGTTGTCATTGTAGACAAGGAATAAACATGTTTTAAAGATTAGTTTTTATGTTGGAAAAGTGATAATAATAGTAATAACATGATTTTTGGGGGCAATCTGCGTCGGGACAATAAAAAGTGTCTACAGCTCTAAAAAATGAATGAATGAAATCTTATATAGCGCATGTATCCAGCCGGAGGCTGTTCAGAGCGCTGAACATCGAGAGTAACATAGCATGGCCTGTTATCATTCAAATTCCAACTCAGTCTCCTGGGAGATATACAGCTGAGCTGCCATTGAGGCGCATCAAGCTATTTTCATTCCAAGCAAATTCGCGTTATGTGCCAAGTACTCAAACATTGTGGATTTTCTGGGGTCTCGCCGGATGGAAACTGCGCCTAGGTCCATTAAGGTTCTTTTACGTCCAACTCTAGGTCAGTCAGACGAGCCATCTGATTTACGTGGTTCTCTGAGCCCCAAGAGTGTATACAGCACCTGGCAGTCCCAGGCGGTCACCCATCCAATTATGAACCGGGCGCGACGTTGATTAACTTCAGTGATAGAGCCAACCACGATGAGCGAACGCCGTATTCCGTATATAAATCATGTTCTTGTTATATCAATCAAAGTATACAGTATACTAATTTAGCTCATTGCTTCTTCAGAGTATCTGCTTTAAAAGGCAAATAGAAATACTGGAAAGAGTTTTAAGCATTTTAATGGGTTATAATTAGGACTGGAAATGTGGCAGTATATAAAAGGTTTGAACGTGTCAATGTCCTTATAACCCATACAGCGCGGGGATCGACTTCAGACGGCAGACTCTGATGTCTGTAGACGCCAGATTCTGATGTCTAAGGTCTATCTGTACGAGCAATATATTTCTAATGGCCGTAGACCCATAGCATATGTATTCAAATGAATAGGAGAGAGATAACTAAGACATTTATGATGATTTCAAATTGAA
Source organism: Flabesymbios commensalis (assembly GCA_964017125.1). Taxonomy (NCBI): domain Eukaryota; kingdom Metazoa; phylum Annelida; class Polychaeta; order Terebellida; family Flabelligeridae; genus Flabesymbios; species Flabesymbios commensalis. The sequence continues at coordinate 10,942,859 of OZ024904.1, forward strand.
AAAAAATCGCCCCCCTGTTATATAAAAAGTATACAGAAAATGAAAATGAAAACATACAGACTTGTCTAATTGAAGGCCTGGTATTTTCAGATATTGAAACTCAAAGATACATTCCATCTACTAATGTCATTTGCCCATATTAGTTCTTCTGTCGCACTTAATTGAGCACCACATACCATATTGCGAATGAAAATATTTTAACCCTTTCAGTGCGGCGATCGGCTTCAGACGTCAGCATATGACGTCATTAGACGTCAAAATCTGACGTACAAAAAAGTTGATCCCCGTACTGAAACGGGTGAATATTCATAATGAGACATTACTCATGATAAATTGATAAAAACACTTTCTCTCTTGGTTTATGCGCAGTTATGCCATGTTTCAGAAAATACAAACGTTGCTAAATTTAATTATAAATAAATAAGCTGTTCGCATAAAGGCTCACAACTTATTCATTGGACGAGAGCTGCATTTTCCCATGTCGCACTCAAATGAACACCGTTTTAATATCATCCCGTTTATTAACTTAATCACCATGTTTTCTGGCTCGTCGATGATCATAGCTTTCCACCCACGCATGCGACAAATGGCGATATTTAGAAATTGAGTCAACATAAAACAGAAAATCCAATTTGCAGTTGACATTAATTTTGAGCAAAAAGATAGAAGCACTTAAAACATTACGTAGTTAAATAATTTTAACCCAGCTGAAGTTGTGTCTGTCTGCCACGAGCCATAACTTCAACTGGGTAAATATGTATTAATCAAAATGTACAGTATGCTCATTGCTTCGTCAAAGTATCTGCTTTTAAAGAAAAATAGAAATACTGGAGACAGTTTGAAGCATTTTAATGGGTTATAATTAGGACTGGAAATGTGGCAGCATATAAAAGGTTTGACTGTGTCAGTGTACTTTTAACCTTTACAGCGCGGGGATCGACTTTAGACGGCAGACTCTGACGTCTGTAGACGGCAGATTCTGACGTCTAAAGTCAATTTGTAAGAGCAATATATTTCTAATGGCTGTAGACCCATAACAGATGTATTCAAATGAATCGAAGGGAGAAAACTGAGACATTTATGATGATTTCAAAATAAAAAAACTCTTCTTTCTACTGTTATATACAAAATATTTCAGCTCAGCTATGCCATGGGTGATGTCTTCTCCCATGTCGCACTCAAATAAGCACTGTTAGCATATCATCCCGTTTATCAACTTACCATGTTTTCTGGCTCGTCAACTATTATACCTTCCCACCCACGCATGCGAGTCTTGCCGGTAGTTAGCAATTGAGTCAACACAAAACTGAAAATGCAATTTGCAGTTGACATTTAAGCAAATAAATAGTAACCCTTAAAACCCTATTTTATATTTTTTACCCACTTGAAGCTAGTTGTGTCTCGCTACCGCGAGTCACAACTTTAAGTGGGTAAAATACTAAAATATTTATATAATTTGAATCAAAAAGAATTCTAATTTAGCTCATTTGTCTTCAAATTGTCTGCTTTGAAAGGTAAATAAAACACTGAAAACGGCCACTAGTATATAGGTGTGAGGAATGTTTGAAGATGGCACTGTCCTTTTAAATCATTTGATTCAGATAAGATAATGAGGACGACCCACCCACGCCTTCCTCCATTTCCCCCATGGACTGGTCCATTAAACACCAGATGTTGAAGCAATGTGTTATCGAAGCTAGGTTAACGTGACAGATGGTGGTCCAACATTTGACATGCATTGTTTTAACGTGCTGTGATTGCTTGTCGTCCTAATGCATTCTTACCATTTCCCCACACTCCATAAATACACCATGGAAAATCCACAAATAGAAATTATGCATTAAGCGCGTTTTTTATTCTAGAGAAGTGAATCTGCAAATGTCAAATAAAAAATAAAAATAGGATATGAAATGTATTGTCGCAAGCAAATGATAAACATCAGGAAAATTAAATTAGCTACATTTCTCATTTTTTGTAAGCTGGGCTAATACATTGCCCATGCAATTTACAAACAGGTCATCGGTCAGGTTGTGTGACCTTCAGGACCATGTACACTATTACACCCCCCCCCCCGACCAGTGAGACAAATGCTCAATCAGCCATATGCCCAGCTGATAACTGTCGTCGTGTGGTTTTTATTTTAATTAGGGGGTATAATACCATACTGGGGCCAGTTTAAATTCGCTCCTTTCCGTTTAAAAGGAGTAGTTTTTAGATCTCCTTAGATCCTTAGGCATGAGGCACGACGTTTATTGATTGTCGGGCACCATCTACGAATCAGGCCCAACAGTAGGTCTAATTATCAGCCTGCATCCCAGCAAATAAAATACTTACATTGTTTGAATGTCTCATCTTTGCTGGTAATGGATCACCGCGTCTCGTGTTTCCATGGGTTGACCAATTCATTTGGCGAGACGTGCAATGATTCAACCTCCTCGTCAAAATAAATCATGTGAATAAAAACCACATCATCCAGTAAATCAAAGGTTTCTATTTCATCGGCTTTACATCAGCACTGACAATTAATTTAATTCTGAAATGTTTTTCTTTGTCATTAGGCACGCAATATAATTACGTAATGACGCAGGGTGTTTCTAATTATACGAATGAACATAATTGAATAAAACTATCACTAACACATAATTAAAAGTTGAATCCTGTGACTATTTTTACAGTTGATTAAATGCCGCCCACGTTTCACGAAGATCGACCTCATCTTGATCAGCAAATCCAGCCTATAATTTGTGTAGATGACGATGGAAGTCAGATTTATTTACTATTAAATCTGCCATGCAATTTACAAACAAATAAAAACACTTGATGACTGCACTAATTAACCATTTTTGCGTTTGACAGGTCCGATTTTCAGACGCAGGTTGGGTGTTCATTTGAAGATGGCTAATGAGTTCTAGATCCGTGTTCCTACAGAGTGCCTCACTGACAACAATAAACCAGGGCCATAATCATAATAATGATTCATCGAGAAAAATAACACCTGAGCCATATTCCTAAATAGTGCCTGACTATTAGCACACGATTTGATATAATAGTACTCCTGTGGTATGTCTGACTAGTGTCTGTTCAGATATAAAAGTCTTGCATTAGGCGTTTTTTAAAAAGTAATAGAAATAAAAACAAAATATTTTAATAATTTAGGAACGTCTTAGTGTTCTATTTGAAGTTGATTTATTTATGTAAATATTATATATTTTGTGTTGCTTCATAGATAAAATGCCTCTCGATCGCTGCACCCACACTGCCTTCATTCTGCAATTCTGATTTCTAAAACATTGGCATATTTCTGAAAACTATTAAAAAACTCATCTATTCGGTTTGGCTTTTCCGACATAGCTCCTCGCTGAACTGATAACTTGTTAACGACTATTTGCTCTGAACCTTGACATACAATTGGTAATGAATTGATCTTAGTGTGCCTCTGAGCTCGATTCTCCAGAGTATCCTGTATTTATTTTAGGTTTAGAATATTCATGTTGTGTTATCACAGCTCGATCACACCTGACTGATTACATCACCATATGCCTACCATGATAATTGGTGTGTACTTGATCAACAATAACTCTATTCCCGGCTTAGAATGTAGTGGTCGGACAACGAAAATAATGTAGTGGTATGTTTTAAATACTGTTAATTCAGGTGAGGTTATGAACATAGGCCAATAACACGTACATGTGCCTAATTGTAATATACACAGGGGATCCATAGGAGTTTCCATGGTATACTGTAATTATAATATACACACAGGAGTGGGGTTGATTCATAAGGTTTTCCATGTTATATTATCATTATAATGTATAAAGGGCGACCCATAAGGTTTTCCATGGTATTATGTAACTGTAATATGAATTGCCATAGTATACTGTCACTGTAATATTTACAACGGTGAGTCCATACGGTTTCTATGGTATACTGTAATTGTAATATATACAGCTGATCCATTGAGTTTTCCATGATATCCTTACTGTCATTGTAATATATACAAGGGCGGGTGAATACGGTTTTACATAAATATAATGTCACTGTAATATATACAGGGGTAGATCTATAGGGTTTACCATGGTTAACTGTAATTGTAATATATACAGGGATGGCTCCATATTGTTTTCTATGGAGACAATACAATTTTTCATAAGGAGAGATATTTTGTCATTTGAAGCTGGGTTATATGCGCTATCATTCCAGCTTGAAATAAATGAAAAATAGAATCAAACAATTTATCAGCACAATAGTTCTCATTTCTATTACCCCTTGTCCTGCTGAATTGTATGTTTCTTTTTTTCATCATTTTAATCTGGAATTGCTAACGCAATTTTCAGCTTCAAAAAACGAAATATATTTTAATTTATCCCCAGTTTTAATTATGTCATAATCATCTTCCGCAAACTATTTTTCTAATTTTAGTGCATTTAATTTTGTTTTGTTAGTGGTCTACGGCCATTACAATATTTTTACTCTTAAAGTGCGGGGATCGACGTTAGACGTTAGATTCTGAGGTCTAAAGTCGATCCCCGCGCTGTAAGAATTACGCTTTTCTTGCCGCAATTCTCACCTCGATGATAATAAATCCTCTACTTGGACATGAAAGGGTATATCTGTCACTTGACAAAGTGGCAGATGCACCCTTTCATATCCAAGGTAGTTAATATTAAATTTGACAAAATGTACAATCTATCATTACAAAAGGTGTGTTAAAATAAATACATTTCAATATGACATGTGTGGCATGAATGATCTTAAATGGTTTATTGACTTTCTCATTTCTTTTTAATTAAAAGGGGAAGCAAAACTAAATTTAAATTATTATTCATCTGTAGATAAATTGTGTTAAATAGCTTTGCCAGCAGAGTAGCCTGTTTTATGTGATAAGCTGTATTGGTCGGATATTTCTTTTATAAATTTAGATGACATCTCTATTCACTTAATTTCAACGCAAATTGGTCATCAAGACCATTATTGATATTTTTATATTTGAAAATACCATATTATTAATGCACAGATCAATTACAGTCCAAGAATAAATTAATTTATATATTGTATAATTTGAGGGAGCAATACGTAACATGACAAGTGACATAACATAACATAGTTTTAGTAAATATAATCATTTAAATTTAAATGAAGTCATGTTTGGAGTGCGGGTCACAAAAACTACCAGTTTGGTGCAACTGTCCATGTAGCCTGGACTTACGTGTGCGTAGAACTATAAATGCTATTTCCATAACGTGTCTCGGTGGCCTTGCTGAAATTAGATAACCAATGACGTCATCACGTGAATGATTGACTGTCTGCTGCTGTTATAATTATCTCTTTTCCTTCCAAATATAGACAACGTGAACTATAAACAGCTTGGGTTTGATTGTGTGTCCTTTTTGCATGTCGTCGTCTGAAATTATATGGCTTCATTTGTAGAACATATTAAGTGGAGAATGAATGCTGCTTTAGCGGCCATAAACACAAAGCTAAAAGCGGCATTGCATTCGACTTATGTGCTATGTTCCAAACCATGTTGATATCTAACATTTGATGGCCTCTATCGCAGAATATGTTTTATGAATGAATGAATGAATGAATGAATGAATGAATGAATGAATGAATGAATGAATGAATGAATGAATGAATGAATGAAGTTTACCAATATACGTCTGTGAAATTTTAAATAAAACGTTTTATTTAAAACTTAATACCAATTGTTTCCAATGATAATATATTTTATATAAACTATTTCATCACCAAAGTCCATTTTGTCATTTATAGCTTAAAATGGGTTCTGGTGGTGCATGTGTAAAACCTATTTTACTGGTTAGATTTCAGAATGTCACAGGATATGTGTTATAATATAACGTATTATCACACAAAATCCATATCAAATTGAATTTAAATATGAACGAAATGACGGGTGGGGCTTACGGAAACAGCAGATGATGCCACATTCATGCAACAGTCAATTTGAAATTATCATAAATGTCTAAGTTAGCTCATCCCGCTTCATTTAAATACCTATGTTATGGGTCTACAAGCATAAAAATATTTTTCACTTTTTCAGTGCGGGGACCGTCTTTTCACGTCAGAATCTGACGTCTAAAGACGTCAGATTTTGACGTATAAAAACGCTCACCACGTTGAAAGGGTTAATAATAATATGTAATCGTTTGTTTGAGTACAGCTTACTTAAACTTTTTTGTTTTTACACATTTTTTTACATCAGAATAGCCTAATAAAGCATAATTACATCGTTAACTTTAAATGACATAATATGCTATAGCATACTCACACCGTTAACGTCGGGTGGATAGACAGAAAAAAATAAACTCTATTTGATACGTGAAATTGGCTGCACAGGATTTTCCATGGGACGGTGAATTTTATAACGATCGATGCTCTTTTAGGAGGTAATAATATGTCTCGGGCAGGAGTGCGCTGATAAATAACGGCCTAGGTATCACGTATTAATGTTGCTATATATCCATTCATTCGATTTTTTTAGCGAGAAACATTTCAAATTATCAGTAGCATATACCTATTAGTAATCGTCGTACTCGATTTTAAAGTACCAAGACATTGTTGTGTATGTGTTTTGCCTACCATAAGCGACTAAAGTGATAATGATTAAAAATATAACCAACTACCATTTATTACACTACTTTACAGTGATAGCTGCCTATCAATACTGACAGTTTTATACCAATGGCTGATAATTTTCCTTCTATGCTTTATCGGCATTATTATTGTTATTGAAATTACTACAAGTGTATTACTAGAGTATGTATTTATTTACGTTTGACAAGATTGTCTGACGTTAGTTAGTTACATGATTACAAATGTATTACTATTTTAATTGCAAGTACATATATCTTTTATTGGAGACTTTCTAAAGTTAATAAAATCAATATCTCTCCCTCTCCCTGATTGTATGCAATTGTTATTTCAATTTCAATTGTTATTTCAATTTCAATTTGTTTTCAATTTGTTTTAGTAGCGGATCAAATCACTGGTATTGGGATTGAAGTGAAGTTGTAAGCATCAGGATTTGGAAATATTTGGTTCAGTGAGTTCATATTCGTGTCGGATATTATTTTCAATATCTCCAGTTTGAATAAAATGCTATGATAAGGGAATTTGAAGGCCGAAGGTGAGTAAGAGGTCAAAAACTCAAAAACACTTAATTTTTTTACATGACCATCGCATTTTCCACTTAACCCTTTAAGCACTATAGTCAGATTCACATTAAACTCATCAACTAGGGTGAAGGAATTTCGCGGATTTCTCAGTCAATTCTCAACCAATGCTCATGAAATTTTACACACAATATATTCCGTATTTAAATCGTGTCCAAATTTATTAGTATAATTTAAAATGCATCTTTTCACGTGAAGTGTGTCTCAAAACAGTAAAATTTGAAAACACGTGCCCTCAATTGCCCTCAAAATTCAACTTTAAAGGTTTAATGAATCGTGTATTTATTCACGTATTCATAGTATATTACTCTCTACTTGTGATTTCAGAAGATTTGAAAGTAGAAAATATGAGCCATTGAGAGTAAACCAGAAAATACTTCTCCCATGAGGTGATACTACATAATGCACTTGCATGTGATTTACGTTTAGCAGTATAAGTGAATACTTGATTCATTGCTTTCAAGAACAGAATGCAGTAATTTCCATGGCGTGAACCCTGTATATCTTTACACTTACAAACAACTTTTGATGAAAATACATTTTTACTGTTTCGATTGTTAGCTAAATGTCCAGCTTGATGTAAGAAAACTGTTTCTATTTGAGAAAATTAGGCATCTCCAAAAATGAATTATATTAAGAACTGTTTTCCACAAGATAATTTAATCAATTTCAGTGGCATATTATTTTGCTTGAAACTTGAAAAAAAAAAGTATTTATAGATACCTAGCTGTACAAGGGTTACTATATTAATAGGTACCCAGCAGCACAAGGGTTAATCAGAATAAGCAGCAATACGAAATATATTGCAGAAAACTCATTCTCCGCCCACTTTATGGCCTATTATTTGTTGTATAACAATAAACCTTGGAGGGTGTTCCGGTGTGGAGGTCACACCGAGAAAAAACGAGACTGAGAGGTCACGCCCGAGAGAAAACGAGACTGAGAGGTCAAGGGGGAAGGTAATCGGTGTTACTATCCAGTTGCAGCAGTTTTTTGTTGCTTTTTGCAGCAGCAACATAGATTCTAGATCATTCTGGAATTACCCTTCCGCTGCTGGAACCATTTATCGTCTCACCACACATACTACCCGTCCCATAGACTTACATGTATCATGACCCATACGCTCAGGCCTCCCAGCACTCCTAAAATGGGGAAATGTAAATAACCATATATATCATTTTAACCAGTCGTCTGTTCTCTTTCAATATAAAAAATAAAAAAGGTATGTGAATCTTTCAAAATAAAAAATAAAAAAGGTATGTGAATCTGCTTGCTTTTCTGCTATTTTAGCTCAGAATAAGCTCTTGCCCCACTCTCCCCCGGGCGACCTAGAAAAAAATTGACCTCGTTTTTTAGAAGAGCCTTGTTACAGCCAGCGCGATGACTTCCTGTTAGATCTATCTTTTATAATTTCGATGCTTTTGCTACAAAAAACATCACAGAATCGATTTAAATTGGTATCAAAATGATATATCCGTAATAATCACCACAGGAGCTGCTGCAAAGAGCCACACTTTTTAAAAAGAGAGTAACTTTCTTAAACTCTATAATGATATGCGCGAAGGAATTTGTGTGGTGAGACCATATATACGGTTTTAAGCATGCTTTAGATCAATAGATTGTTAATACTACTAAAATTGAGACAATAGTTTTTGTGCTGCTGGAATATCTATACTGTTTCGAGTATGTTTTAGTTCAATAGAAATACCACTAAATTTGATAAAATAGTATTTGGTAGATGCTCAGTTTACCAGTCTAGTAATACCAGTGTAGAGACACACATTTCCTCACACTATGGATTAAGTTTCTGTTTAAATCATAGTTGTTCTATCTCTTTATATATAAATCAATCAGAATACAGGACGTTTAGAACACTGGTACATCAAAACAAGTATCTGTGTGCGATGTACATCCTGATAAATTAACTTGGTACTCCTCAAGGTATTCAATGTGTTAACCCTTTCAATCCTGAATTTACCATAGTCATCTTCATCCACTACAAGCCGCGAATTGCTGTCGCAATTCTCGACTTGTCGTGGATGAAGATGACTTGATGTGGTTCAAAAATTAAAGAAAATTGCCACGTATTGATAAACCATTTTCATGGAAATTTTCGTTCTAAAACCTTTAGTTGTCCGAAAATAAATCTGTTTTCAGGGATGTAAAATGATACTTTAATGCATCGTGGGGGCCTAAAGGGTAAAACTCAAATTTTGGAGACTTTATTATGCAGACTACAAAAATAGTAATGAGTGTTGGTTCTATAATTGAACAACTTTATGTTGGATTAAATTACCATTGTTAATATAATACATTGTTATTATGCCCTATTCCACAAGAAGATGGTGGGCGTAATGTTTTTCAGGAAATCCGATTGTCCTTGACATCATTATATTCATCCGCCGAGAAAAGCGGTTTCACCTTCCTGACCTCATAAACCTTCCGCACAAAAAGTGATTCCGTACATAATTCACCACGATCACTCCCTACACAGTCCGTGAAAATATCAGCCATTACCAGTCAATACTATGGTCAAGCTGAAATGTTCTAATAATGAATTTTCAACATTTATTAGTTGCCATTATGTCACTTGAATAATAATTGTCTGTTATCTAAAAGCCATGTGCTGCTGAATTATTTATGTCGATTTTTCGTCGTTTGAAGGTAGGATTAGGTATACCAAAGCAATTCCCAGCTTCAAATGATGAAAAATATTTGTATTTATGAAAAATAGACATCTCCTGAAATAAATGATTTGATTAACCGAAGATCTAGCACAAAGTATTTTATAAATGCCACTGGCATTTAATTTTTATGGAACTTTCTTAAAACCGTATATATTATACACGGTCCGAGGAGCACAAAGATTACTGTCATCCATGACCAGTCGAAACTATGGACAAGCCGATCTGTTTCAAACATATATTATTTACAAAACGTCAATTTTCTTTTATCTAACAGTCGTGTCCATTAAAGGTATATATGTACAGCCACCTAATATTTTGATTTGCATCGTTATCTTTAATCATTTGAGCCCTCGTTATGCATTCCAGAATCATCTTACGTCTCACAAAACTGACACACACCCGTTTACTGTACTTTATATACATCAACTGGCAAAATTTTGAATTTATTTTTAAAGTGCATGTATGATGACAGACTACATCATATTATGATGTGTATAGATGCATGCATATTTTTGCGTGGATTTCGATCCTAAATATGTATAAGTAGGCCTAACTGTGAAGTTTATGCATGACTGACAGACAGACACAGACAATACAAAATCACAGCTAGACATACATATCATATGAATAACCACCGCATAACAAAATAACTTACAAGTACATCACTTTAATATTAACTGCACTTTGCAATACCTCGTCTGACGGTAAGTGTATTTCGGTATTAAATATAAGGAAACAGCCGGTCTTAGTAGCCAAATCCAATAACGTTAATGGTGCAGCTGATATAATCCCCATTCTATGAGCGTTGAGGATTTCCCTTATAGACTTCCTCTTTCATTTTCGAGAAAATGATCTCACAAAGATGGATGTTGGCATGATTGTGGCGTAACCCTGGCCTGTGAATGAGCACGTAGCGCAATTAACGTCGATGCACTGGCATCAACCATAACTCGAAAAGGCCGACATTAATGTGATCGCCTAGTCACAATGAGAAGGGAGAAACAAGGAGTTTTTCATTTTACTAAGACTATATAGCTACGTTTTCACGTAAAGTATTATCAGTTCAAAAGAAATGACAAAGATATTAATAAAATAGTTTATGGTGGACGCTCAGTTAATCAAATTCATACGGGAGATGTCTAACATGCAACATATGTTCCTGACAACTCATTATCTTATTAACATATGTGCCAAATTTTATCTTTCTATGTCAATTTGAAAGATGTTTTTAATTGCAAAGCCCATGACTATTACATGTGTTTATGTCGTCTGGATTTTAATTTACACCCAAAACACGGTGATGGCGGCCATCTTGGATTTTTGCGAATTAACCTAAATGTATACCTCACATCCATGTGACTTCGAAACTATCAAAAACAATACACTTCTCACAACAGCATGGTTGACTACATAAATGATAGGGTGGCAACTGGACTATTGTTTTATTTGAATAGGAACATTGTTGCTCGGCTGGAAATTGCGTTGGCAATTTACAGATTAAAAGCAAAACAAATCAGCAAACTGTTAAACAGCATAAGGGTTAATTTGTGTAAGGCTTCGGAGCAGCAGTATGCGCTGACAGAATCACCTGATAATACTACAATCATACGTATGTCCACATGCCGCGGGAAACGCTACTTATAACACCTGCGGCCAAAAATGTGAAAAAACCATATTCTGGGATCAATATTGCGCTTCAGCGTAATTTTGTACAGTAAGGCAATTTCTTGGCGAGGTCGCCATTAGCGCCATCGCTCAGTCATGATAAATAGATCTTTGTATCAAACACAGCACGAACCAATGTTGCTGTAATGTCGGGCTAGCGTCAGTGATGGTGAGCCAACATTTCCTTAACCCTTCAAGCCCTCACGATGCATTAAAGCATCATATTACTTTACTGAAAACAGACTTGATTTTCCTACAACTAAGGGCTTTAGAACGAACATGTCCAGTTCCACGAAACTGGCTTGCCAATACATTGCAATTTTGCTTCAATTTTTCAACCACTTCAAACCATCTTCATCCACTACAAGTCGAAAATGGCGACAGCAATTCGCGGCTTGTAGTGGATGGAGATGACAATGGTAAACTCAGGCTTGAAAGGGTTCATACTTCTCTGTAATTTGGTGTTCCACATAAGGTATTTGCACAAATTTGCGTTTCATTTGCATACAAATGAATGAATGGGGTTTTAGGCCACCTTTGTGCACATATAAGCTAAACTGGGCCTGGAGAACCTATTAAAGATGGTGAGATGAACGAGATGACACTGCCCTCCAGACACAGGATTCGAAGTTAGATCCCTGGCGGTCCAGCCCAGCACGCTACTTCTCGGTCACAACTGTGGGTGGGTTTGGAAGAAACATTTTTTTTTGAAACAGGAATGTCAGTGCTCGGGCGATCAGCCTCTTCCGGTTAAGAATTGTGGAGGTATCATTGTAAAACATAGAATTAGTGTTAGTGGAATATAATTATTTTTTTCATCAGATATTTTTTTAAGTCGATGCCATGCATTTTATCAGAAATGCATAGTGCATTATATTATCCATACACTTAATTGTCCCTCATAAATATATATCACCAGAAATGCATAAGATGAATATTTTATTCATTTTGGGCTCTTTTTTAACACAACTATTAAAAAAAAACTATTTGTTATAATTATATCCAACACACACAAAAAAAAGGATTAAATACTAAAATCGCATTTAAAATAATATTACTGGGTAACATAATGCGATATGACAAGGTATAAGAACTAGTACACGTTCCCGTAACATGGAAATTAATCTGATTATTAGTAAAACCCACCGAGTTAAGATCTTAGCTAAGATTAAGCGTCACTCATTGGATAATAGCAAATTAAGGTCTTACTTAGCCTGTACAATTTTAAAATGATTTATGGTAAGATCTTAGCTTAAGTATTATTGTATGATAATACCGCCCAGTATATATAAGCTAAGTTTCTACATATATGCTTCATTTTTAGAAATGTCCTCATCTACATATAATGACGATGCTTTTTAACTTCATTTTAATTAGGTTTATTTAAATGTATCAGGGCAAGCCTAATGTTAAGCGTATAAAATAGTGTATATTTTCATGTAATGTTAAATAACTTATCTTGTTAATTACATGTACATATCTATTGTCAATGACAAATAATTCATTATTAAGCTTTATTGTATCAATAACACATCTGTATGTCTGTATGTCTGTCTATTCATAGCAACGTCTAGACTATACCCAGGACAATCTAAGAAGTTTATTATATCAACATATCCTTGATTAAACAGAGAGGTCGTCATACGACCGACGTGATCCTAATTATTATGAAACAACCCCTATCGTCATGTGAGCCATTTGGTAATTGGACGCATGATAATTAGAAATTAGAGAAATTGTTTAAGAATTACGGGAGCCTCATGCCGAGAATGAAGAATTAGTATTGATCACGTACAGACCAATTATCATGGTAGGCCTATGGTATTATAATCAGCAAGGTGTTACCGAGCTGTTGATTATGAGTGATCCTAATTATATGATCGCATGTGTTTTATGTCAGTTAAAATCCTCTGGGTTTTCAATTCTTACCTGTGAAAAAAATCTCGGCCTTTGGCCTCGACCCTTTTTCACACCTAAGAACATAGAACTCCTCGGGCTTTATCCTATACTCATGTCCTACACTTGGAGCACCAAGAAAGCAATGGATTTCCACCCTTCATGAATGCTGCCAGCGTAACCTCTGAACCAAAACAACTGTAGTAATGCAGGCACACTGTGATTCAGAAAAAAAACATTATTAATTATTATCAAATAGTTCTAAATTAGGAATTTTAAATTTATAATAAACGATGGAGTCTACACCAGTATGTTGTATTATGATAAGTAGTCAGACACCTGGCCGAATGATTTAACCCTGTCAGCGCGGGGACCGTCTTTATACGTCAAAATCTGACGTTTGTAGACGTCAAATTATGAAGTATAAAAACGATCACCGCACTGAAAGAATTAAATTATTTATAATAGGTATTCGACATATAATAAATATTCAAATGAATCGGAAAGAGCTAACTAAATCATTAATGATGCTTTGGTCTTCATGCTTTATTCGAAAGTATTTTAGCGCTTCAGGGTCCGTATTCTCGTACAAGTTACGATATATCGTTGGCTTCTGATTGGTCGAGATGGCCATCTCGACCAATCAGAAGCCTACGATATATCGTCACTTGTACGAGAATACGGCACCAGGGGAAATGCAACATAGTGTGAAATTTGTACAATTAGATGAAGTGAACAATTAGCACATAAGCGTCACCAGCCGCTAAAGAGTTAAAATGTAAATCAGCCCAACGGCTTGACGCAGGTGGGGACATCTAGTGGTAGAGGCTGGCTGAGAAATTAAATATGGAACATATGAAAACAGACTTGATTTTCCTACAACTAAGGGCTTTAGAACGAACATGTCCAGTTCCACGAAACTGGCTTGCCAATACATTGCAATTTTGCTTCAATTTTTCAACCACTTCAAACCATCTTCATCCACTACAAGTCGAAAATGGCGACAGCAATTCGCGGCTTGTAGTGGATGGAGATGACAATGGTAAACTCAGGCTTGAAAGGGTTCATACTTCTCTGTAATTTGGTGTTCCACATAAGGTATTTGCACAAATTTGCGTTTCATTTGTATACAAATGAATGAATGGGGTTTTAGGCCACCTTTGTGCACATATAAGCTAAACTGGGCCTGGAGAACCTATTAAGGATGGTGAGATGAACGAGATGACACTGCCCTCCAGACACAGGATTCGAAGTTAGATCCCTGGCGGTCCAGCCCAGCACGCTACTTCTCGGTCACAACTGTGGGTGGGTTTGGAAGAAACATTTTTTTTTGAAACAGGAATGTCAGTGCTCGGGCGATCAGCCTCTTCCGGTTAAGAATTGTGGAGGTATCATTGTAAAACATAGAATTAGTGTTAGTAGAATATAATTATTTTTTTCATCAGATATTTTTTTAAGTCGATGCCATGCATTTTATCAGAAATGCATAGTGCATTATATTATCCATACACTTAATTGTCCCTCATAAATATATATCACCAGAAATGCATAAGATGAATATTTTATTCATTTTGGGCTCTTTTTTAACACAACTATTAAAAAAATACTATGTGTTATAATTATATCCAACACACACAAAAAAAAGGATTAAATACTAAAATCGCATTTAAAATAATATTACTGGGTAACATAATGCGATATGACAAGGTATAAGAACTAGTACACGTTCCCGTAACATGGAAATTAATCTGATTATTAGTAAAACCCACCGAGTTAAGATCTTAGCTAAGATTAAGCGTCACTCATTGGATAATAGCAAATTAAGGTCTTACTTAGCCTGTACAATTTTAAAATGATTTATGGTAAGATCTTATCTTAAGTATTATTGTATGATAATACCGCCCAGTATATATAAGCTAAGTTTCTACATATATGCTTCATTTTTAGAAATGTCCTCATCTACATATAATGACGATGCTTTTTAACTTCATTTTAATTAGGTTTATTTAAATGTATCAGGGCAAGCCTAATGTTAAGCGTATAAAATAGTGTATATTTTCATGTAATGTTAAATAACTTATCTTGTTAATTACATGTACATATCTATTGTCAATGACAAATAATTCATTATTAAGCTTCATTGTATCAATAACACATCTGTATGTCTGTATGTCTGTCTATTCATAGCAACGTCTAGACTATACCCAGGACAATCTAAGAAGTTTATTATATCAACATATCCTTGATTAAACAAAGAGGTCGTCATACGACCGACGTGATCCTAATTATTATGAAACAACCCCTATCGTCATGTGAGCCATTTGGTAATTGGACGCATGATAATTAGAAATTAGAGAAATTGTTTAAGAATTACGGGAGCCTCATGCCGAGAATGAAGAATTAGTATTGATCACGTACAGACCAATTATCATGGTAGGCCTATGGTATTATAATCAGCAAGGTGTTACCGAGCTGTTGATTATGAGTGATCCTAATTATATGATCGCATGTGTTTTATGTCAGTTAAAATCCTCTGGGTTTTCAATTCTTACCTGTGAAAAAAATCTCGGCCTTTGGCCTCGACCCTTTTTCACACCTAAGAACATAGAACTCCTCGGGCTTTATCCTATACTCATGTCCTACACTTGGAGCACCAAGAAAGCAATGGATTTCCACCCTTCATGAATGCTGCCAGCGTAACCTCTGAACCAAAACAACTGTAGTAATGCAGGCACACTGTGATTCAGAAAAAAAACATTATTAATTATTATCAAATAGTTCTAAATTAGGAATTTTAAATTTATAATAAACGATGGAGTCTACACCAGTATGTTGTATTATGATAAGTAGTCAGACACCTGGCCGAATGATTTAACCCTGTCAGCGCGGGGACCGTCTTTATACGTCAAAATCTGACGTTTGTAGACGTCAAATTATGAAGTATAAAAACGATCACCGCACTGAAAGAATTAAATTATTTATAATAGGTATTCGACATATAATAAATATTCAAATGAATCGGAAAGAGCTAACTAAATCATTAATGATGCTTTGGTCTTCATGCTTTATTCGAAAGTATTTTAGCGCTTCAGGGTCCGTATTCTCGTACAAGTTACGATATATCGTTGGCTTCTGATTGGTCGAGATGGCCATCTCGACCAATCAGAAGCCTACGATTTATCGTAACTTGTACGAGAATACGGATCCTGAGTGCTAAGGAGATATAATGTGTTTTGCCTGATTTGTTAGTGTACCGCTAGTGAGTTCAAGCGACTCTGTCAAACCAAAGATCATTCAAAATCATCATTTTTATTTTGGCTCTTTTATATGTACATAATATGTGAACACGTCCATAGACGTAAATCTTGCTGTGGCAACGTAGCAAGTGTACCTGAAACCCTGTTTCCAGGTTAATCTTGCATTTCTTATTTTGGAAATGCATATTTGAAAATAAATATTGTCCATTTCTTTTTTAACTGGTAAATGCGCAATATCAAAGTGAAAGTATTATATGTTACCAGTAAACTATGTTTAACTGAACTGCTTGACAAGAACACTAGAGTCTGCTTAAATATGTCACTTGAACATTTTTCTGTTATCTTAGACATTTCTATTAGACAGGCCTATATATATCGAAGAGTGGTTCAGCATGTCACATGTCGAGATTGGCCAATCACCGCCGTCATTCAGTTGTTATTTAAACTAGTTGTAAAATAGCCCAGTCTACTGTTTCTAGTGATAATTCACTAACAACGAGACGGCGAACTGCAATTTTTGTGATCAGAAATTACGTGTAATTTCAACAGATCTTCGTCTACATGCGATGCGGCAGTGAAATATCCCATTTACATTGCAGACGAGGGGTGTAATTTATGGACATCAGTATCTTCTGTAGAAGCATTTCCTGGTGAATCTGATCAAGTTGTCAGCACCTGTCTCCTGCTGGTGCAGAGAGAAGAACATTGTGTGGACAACACAGGATTTTTTCTTAACACAATATAACTATTCTCCACAATTTTGCGTCAATTTCAGCTGGAATTGCTCACGCAATTTTCTGCTTTAACTGAATCGAAATACCATTCCCAGCAAACACACGTCGTCAAATCAATGATGGCTTAATGTTGGGCCAGCATCGCAGACGGTGTCCCATCATTAAGCCATCATTGGTTTTCTGGATTCTGATTTGTTTTTTTTAATGTTTAATTTCTGATGCAATGTCAAACTTTAAATTGACACCAATTTACAACAAGAATAATAGCTCAAATTAAAACTTAGAATATCGTTTTCTTATTTGTTATAAACATATTTCATTCAAATTATATGATATATGCTACAGTAAAGAACAACGGTGCTCTCCATCTAGGTGTACAATAACTACTTTTCTAATGCTCAAATATCTGCAATTGTTTATTAAACACTCATGCGTCGACATCGCATTTTAAATAGAGAAAACATTTACCTGTCACAGATCCATACTGAAGATATTTTTTGCACTTTAACAGTTTTACCCTCTGCTTCTTTATTCATTTTTTTTGTGGAAAGTGGTGGGTGTGTGCATGCCCCACGATTTGGAATGGGTCAATCTGCAGCTGAAACCTGTTTCAGCTACTGGGGCTAAGTTTAGGTAGGCTATGAGTAATGTCAGAAATGCATAATACACATTGTATCATGCCTTTCTGATGATATATATATATAAACAAACAGAAGTGATATGAACCCACTTGAATTATCACGCTTTCATTTTTTTGTTTTCTAGCATATGTACTTAATTTATTTCCCAGCAAACACATGACATTGAGTCAGTGTTGTTTTAATGTTGGGCCAGTGTCGCAGACGGTGGACCAACATTAAACCAGCACTGGCTGATTGTCTTGTGTTTGCCGGGTTCCTTGTATCTGTATTAGAGGTGATGATAGAGACGCTACCTCAGGAACTAAAAGTAGCGACCCAATGTATCGCTCAGATAATACCCTACCTTATGACACTTTACAAATATAAGCGTTTTTATCATTATATTTATAAAAGTTTTTTTGGTGACGAACTATTCATTATTATTAGTATATTGATGTTCTTCAGCTATCATTCAGACCTATTGTTGTATTGCCTAACATTTAATGTCGCGATGTAGTCGTTGGAACAGCATTGAAACAGTGGCGGCTCAACGTATTGTTCAGTCAATACCTCTTGTATAGCCTATTGTTGTATTGCTTATTATTTAACGTTACGATGTAGACGGTGGACCAGTGTTGAACCAACGTATTGTTCAGTCGATAGCTTACTTTGTTCTACATTGTTAATCATGTTAATACAAGGGATCGATACCATGAGCATATTTTCATAATTCTTTCTAGTGAAGACCTATATCCAATACTCATATAATATTATTGCTTTATTGTATTACTATTGATATATTATATGTATCAGATGTTCTCATTTAATGAATCAACTCAATACCCCCCCCCCCACCAGACAGATACGTTTCTCAACCAATATCAGGTATGGAGCCATTGCTGGTTTAAGGTTGGGCTAGCGACGTATGACGTTGGTCCAGTCTTGAACCAGCGACGGCCCAATATATTTTTCTTTATATTAATTTCTCATATTTTTTATTTATTTATTTATTCATTTATTTTTTTTGGCAAAGAGCTATTCATGATTTTTTAATATGATTATATTAATCAGCTATTAATACTGGTGTATTACCTACTCTTTGTGTTACGTATCATTAATGTTGGACTAGCATTGTAGCCGGCGAAGCAGCATTGAACCAGCGGTTTTTCAACGTGTCATCCAGCTGAAGGTATAATGACGGGCTACAGTAGTATGACGGTGGACCAGCATTGAACCAGCGGTGGCTCAACGTTTTCATTCATATGATACCTAGACTTAACTTATTCCACCTTGCTAATTTAAGCGCTATTACCATCCCGATGAATCCAATATTCATTCAATCTTGCTGTTATTCAATAGTGTTCAGCTGCTTATATCACTTATCCATCTACGCAAGTTAACTTACTAGTTTACACATGTCATTATATATATGCATATCTTGTTCCTATATGGGGTATTTGAACTCATCGTTGTTAGTACTGTGATTGATGTGTCAGGTGTATATTGTTTGAAATCGTATACCACTTTACTCATGTTACTGTAATTATATTTTTCTATCAAATGGTGGAGATAATTTCATTCATCGATAAGCCAATGCATGTTATGCGGTACTTATTTATGTTTTGTTGACACTATTATGTTTCTTTCTAAAACTATGTTTCTTTTTCATTTTAACTATTTTTGTCACCGATGCTTGCTTGGGTTGTGATGTCACCTAGAGAGTCATGGGGGTGAATCACGAAATGTACAGAGCTTGAATTGGTCTATTCAACAGACACAGGTATAAGGTTCGTGTTGTATCATCTGTATTTAACTCTATTCTCGTTACATCCATTGTTTTATCCGTCATGACACTTATGATATATTTAATACTACTATGTGGCGATGTTGAGCTTAACCCTGGACCGCCATCATCATGTTTGTCATTGTGGCACTGCAATATCCGTGGCCTTAACACTGAAAAATTACTCGCCCTAAAATCTGAAATTGAAGGTCACTTCGATCTCGTTGCTGTAACAGAAACTTTGCTATGTAACACTTAAACCTTAGATTTATCACTCAATGGCTACCTACCTATTTTTAGAAATGACAGAGGTCAAGGAGATGTACCTTGGGGAGGCGTAGCTTTGTATGTTAATGAAAATATTATTGCCAAACGGAAAGCCGAATTTGAAATTAACTCTTCGGAAATACTATGTATAGAGTTGGTGACTAAACGGGAAAAAACTGTTATTTGTGTGTGTTACCGCCCCCCTAATTCTGATATTATTTTTTGGGACCAACTACAATATATATATGATTCCATACGTCAAGCCGGCTATACTAATATTATTTTAACAGGTGATTTTAACGCTGACCCGAACTCCGCTAGTGGTAACAAACTGCACTATTTTGTTAAGTCTATTTCTCTACTTATTTTAATTGACCAACCAACAAGATATACAATTAATACCGCCACCATAGTAGACCAATTCATTGTCACGACTACGCTTCGAGCCAGCAACGTGAGTATTACCCCACCCCTCGCGACCACCGACCATTGTCAAATTTCCTGCCATATCCCAATTGATCTCCCTCCCAAAACCACTTTATCGCGACAAATCTGGCTGTACTCAGAAGCAGATTGGGACGGGCTAAACGTGGCTATCACAAACCACGATTGGCAATCATATTTAGACCGGCAGAATGTTAACGAAATTACCTCTCTCATTACGCAATCTTTTACAAATCTCGCCAGGCAATTCATTCCTAACAAAATTGTAACAATTCGAAAGGGCGACCAACCGTGGTACACCAACCTTCTGCGGTCTAAAAGGCGTCAGCGGGACAGACTATTTAGGAACGCTAAATCAAAAAACGCCAATGAAGCTTGGTCAAAATATCGCAGAATTCAAAATGAATATGTTCATAGTTTGGCTTTTTCAAAAGAAGCATACGAAAACAAACAAATCGGTAATTTAGAACTATCGGTGATGGCCGGTGGTGGCAAACAATTAAACATCACTCGAAATCTAACAACATGCCAGCTTTATTATTGCCATCAGGCGAAGCTGTTCGTGATAACATTAGCAAAGCAAGTGCCCTCAACAATTTCTTTGTTTCGCATTCCACAGTGGACGACTCGCACACAACACTGCCTGCTGCTCAATTTATCACAGAAGGTCGTTTAACATCAATACGCCTCAGTGAGAAAGAAGTGCAAGATATTCTGATTACCCTTAAGCCATTAAAAACACCTGGCCCTGACGGAATTAGTCCCCACGTTTTAAAGCTGACTGCCAAAACAATATCAAAACCTCTAACCAATCTTTTTAATTTATCCCTCCAGCGCGGATTTTTTCCCGATATTTGGAAACAGGCAAATGTCATCCCAATAATTAAAAAGGGCCATAAGAGCTCCCCTAATAATTACCGTCCCGTGTCTTTATTAAGTTATGTAGGCAAAGTAATGGAGAAGTGTATTTTAAAGCACATGTTCAACTATTTTAGAGAATACGATATAATTTATAAATATCAATCTGGTTTTCTTCCGTGATGTAGCACCACACACCATCTGGTACATTTATACCACAGCATATCTGAAGCTTTTGATAAAGGACTTAAAGTACAGATGGTGTTTGGTGATATATCCAAGACGTTTGACAAAGTATGGCATGCCGGGCTACTATTCAAGCTAAAAAATATGGGGATTACTGAGGAATTACTTATATGGATCAGCAACTACTTGTCTGATTGACAGCAGCGGGTGGTGTTGCAGGGTGAGTCGTCTTGCTGGGCAGATATTAACGCTGGAGTTCCTCAAGGCTCCGTCCTTGGACCACTTTTGTTTTTGGTCTACATTAATGATATGGAAGAAGGCCTAACTTCAAAACTGACTCTATTTGCTGATGACAATTTACTTTTATCTATTTCAAATTGTCATATAATTAATTCGCAAATACTAAATAAACTCGAAGCGAGGGCGCAACAATGGATGGTCAGCTTCAGTGCTTTAAAAACAAACAGTATGGTGGTTAATTATAGAAATATTACTCCCCCAAATAACCTCAGAATGTATAACCAAGAACTACAAAATATACCCCACTCTAAACATTTAGGTGTTACCTTACAACAAAATTTAAAATGGGACAAACACTTTGATGAAATATCAATTAAAGCTAATAAACGTTTGGATATTTTAAATTCACTTAGTCTTAAGCTCAGCAGAAAAAGTCTAGAAATTCTCTATTTTTCCTTTGTCAGAAGCATCCTGGAATACTCGAACGAGCTTTTTTCAAATGCAACTAACGAAAAAATGGAACTTTTTGACAAAATTCTAAAGAGAGCAGGTAAAATAGTATCAGGGGCTATACGTGGCACACCATCTAACAAAATTTACACTGAACTTTCATGGGAAAGTCTGCAGTCCCGACGGGAAGACAAAATGATAATACTCTATGCTGACATTCTTCACGATAGGACCCCTTCTTCTTTAAAACCAATTATTCCTCAAGCAGTTAAAGAAACTAGCCAAGGCAGATACAACCTACGAAACAACTCAAATATAAACCAAACCAACACTCGCACAGAAACTTTTCGAAAATCCTATATTCCTGCCACCACCCAATTCTGGAACAATCTAGACGATTCTACCAAAAACTTGACATGAAAAAACTCACTAATAAAAAATTGAAAAGCAACGAGCCCGATACAAACTCATATTATAACTTTGGCAGAAGAAAAATTAATATTATCTTAGCCAGAATCAGAATGGAATGTAGTGAGCTTAGTCACCACCTTTTTAACATGAACATTATTGCTAATCCCCTATGTACATGTGGACGTAACGAAACAACAAACCATTTTCTTATCGAATGTCCACAATACCATTTACACAGAGTCGTTTTAATAGAAAATTTAACCAAGATAAATATAAATTACAACATAGATACGCTTCTCCATGGTACACGTGACAGCCTTCTTGACCTTCAATTGATATCATTGCTAGATATTTTTATTGTAGCCACTAAACGATTTTCTTTGCTAGCAAAGAACTAGTTATTATGCTCTGCAGACGCAGGGCGTTGGGTTGGTGTTGGGTTTGACGTTGGACCAGCGTAGCAGACGGTGGGCCGGCGTTAGACCGGCATTGATTCGGCGTCCTGTGCCTGTTGGTTGGTCTCATAGTCAGTATTGCGGGGAGCCTCCGTGACCGAGAGGTAGCGTGCTCGGCCTTAGACCGCCAGGGCTCGAATCTCGAATCCTGTGTCTGGAGGACAGTGTCATCTCAATCATCTCACCATCCTCAGGAGGTTCTCCTGGCCCAGTTTAGCCTATATGTGCACAAAGGTGGCCTAAAGCCCGATTCATTTCATTTCATTTTTGGTTGGTCTCATGATCACCACTTTTGGGGGAGTTATTGCCACGGCTGACACCTTGGAGTTCTACACTTTATCTAAGGCGCTGTTTTGTCGGCCATGACGCTATCCCGCCCTATTTGTATGTTTTATATTTTTATTGGGCTAATTACATATTGCCATGAAATATCTGTTTGTGTCTATGTGACAGTGGAGTGTCCGGCACATCGGTATTGGAGTAACTCTGATGCTCTGGTCATGGCACTGCCACGTGGACATGTCAATATTGCTAATTTTTTTGTCATGATATTCTAATTGGATCTGACATCCCGGCAGACACAATACGTTGATCCTGTGTTGGGTTGATGTTGGCCCACCGTCCACGATTTCGGGTCAGTATCTGCCCAACCTTGTTTCGGCGTCTCGTGTTTGCTGGGATCCCGGTTTACATGGGCCATTGTATGGGATATGGCGTTGCCACATTGCCACAACAAATACCGGCTAACACTGGACATTGGCCCAATGCTGCCACAGAGATGACACACAGCCTTCAACGTTGGCCCAGCATTTGATCATTGTCTTGTGTTTTTCTAGAATGATTCTGGTGTACGATTTTATACACTTCCCAGTGAGCACGGAGCACTCGTGTGGCATTGGCGCAATGCTTGTCCAACTTCGAAGACGTTGGGCCGGCGTTGTATAAATGTTGTACGGGTGTTCTGTGTTTACTGGGTCTACAACAACAGTATATGAGGTCACGATAACATTTATATGATACCACTAAATTACATGCACTTGTGTTAGCGAGATTTCCACCTATGCCTCATCGTATTCACACCATGACTCTGCAAGCATCGCTCACTTTTTTTTCCGAACAAAGCCATGTATTACAATCTTGTATTGCTTCAATTGGACAATAAAATATGTTTAATCTAACTAAAAGCATTTATGTTGGGCCAGCGTTGGCGACAGTGCGCCAACATCAAACCAACATTGCGACAGGAGGCCAAAAACTGAAATCATCAGATATTTATATTGTGATATTATAATATTTTTCTTGCGTGTTTTAAACGTGATTAGTGAGATTAGATCGTGACGCTAAAGATTTTTACATGAAAATCGAATTGTTCACTTAGAAAAAGCATGTATTTAGTCACGTATGCACAGTATATGAGGCCTATTTTCTTTTCAGTGATTTCAAAACCATTTGAAAACAGAAAATACGAGCCAATGATTAAATATTTCTTGAAAAAATTCTTCCATGTAGATGTACTACAAATACACTTGTATGATGGCTGTATTGCAATACAACGAAATGCTTGATTCTTTGCTTCCAAGAACAGAGTGCAATCATTTTCATGGCGGTGAACCTTGCATATTTTTTTCATTTACAAATAAAGCACTGAGCAATACAAGTGTTAACTAGAACAAGCACCACAGCGGAATATATTGCAGAAAACCCGTTCTCCGTCCACTTTATGGCCTATTATTTGTTGTATAACAATAGACCTTGGGGAGTGTTCCGGTATGGAGGTCAGCCCCGGGAGAAAACGAGACTGAGAGGTCACCCCCGAGAGAAAACGAGACTGAGAGGTCAAGGTTTAGAGGTCAACCCCCGAGAGAAAACCAGCCTGTGAGGTGAAGGTGAGATATCGGTGGTAAGCGGTGTTAGGATCCGGTTACTGGGGCTTTTAACCTTCTACATCAGGGTAACCTGGAATCTCTATCATTTTGAATTAACCCTTTTAGCGCGGGGACCGTCTTTAGACGTCAGATTCTGACGTCTAAAGTCGGTCCCCGCACTGAAAGAATTAAACATTAATAATAGCCGTAGACCCATATAACATTGGTATTCAAATGGAACCGAAAACAGCTAACTAAGACATTTATGATGACTTCAAATTGAAAAAAACCCACTGTTCTCTGTGGTTTATACAAACATATATCAGCGTTGTAATGAAGGGTTAAGACACGTTAGATCAAACTAACTGCTGCTGTAGATTGAATTTGCTCATTAGCGTCACTTTGTGCTGGTAATCAAGGCCAAAGCCGCCATTAACGTGATCGCATAATAACGACGATTAGGTCTACACTGTACCAAATTGCACATCAACATATATAAATCAATCAGAAATTCAAATAATTTTAGACAACCTTAAATCTCAGCAATCACCAAGCGACCCTATGTTGGTTTAGTGCTGTAGACGCCGATACATCAAAACAACGCATTGAGTTTATTATTAGTTCCCTCTTAATGCCATGGTTTTGCTACTAGACGTATGTTTGCGTGGAGTAGCTTTACGTCCGGATACAATTATTTAACCTTATACTTTCCAGATATCCATTGTGTTGAAACATTTCGCACACTTCAGTTTACGTATTACAAAATCAGTAATGAGTGTCGATTTGATAATAATATTTGGAATATGTTGGATGTAAACAGCACATAGTTATTATGGTCTGTTCCACAAGGAGAGTGTGGGCGTAATACTGTTTTCAGGAGATGCTATTGTCCTTGACATCATTATATTCATCCGCCGAGAAAAGCCACCCCTCCACCTCCCTGACCCCATAAACCTTCCGCATAACAAGTGATTCCGTACATAATTCATCGCGATTACATGTACGTTCTACGCAGTCCATGATAATGTCATCCATTAACAGTCAAAAATACTCTGTGACCAAACTGATTTATGAAACAATCCTCAACAGTTTTTATTCATTTCTAATACGTCTTTAACACAAATTTATTGTATTGTATTTTGTAGATTTACTTTGATAAACAAAGGTCTTGGTAAACATCACTTCGCAATATCAATTTTACCTTACGTATATTGAGAAAATTAATAATAATTTTTACCTGAAATATGACAGTATACGTTCATATTCAAAGTGTTAATGTTACTAAATAAAGTATTAGTTTAATTGTGAGAAATATGATGTGTATGTGAACATGTTATTGAATGCATTGTATATGTGTAAAATATGTAATTATGTTTCAAACTTAACCATTTAAGGCGGTAATCGACATTTAACGTCAGAATCTGACATCAAAAGTCGATCTCTGTAATGAAAGAGTTAAAACTGTATAAATGACCGCAGACCAAATATCAAAAGGATTGACATAGCCAGAGCTGAGCTGAGCAAATATAACAGGATTGACATAGACAGAGCAGAGCTGAGCAAATATAACAGGATTGACATAGCCAGAACAGACCATATATAACAGGATTGACATAGCCAGAGCCAAGCTGGATAACATGATTTACAATAAATAATCACAGTTAGACATATATGTCATATGAATAATCATGTTAAGTAAACTTATAGCTAAAACTAGAAAAGGAGTTCCCAAACTCCGAGGCTAGGCTTTAGTCTGTTTGAGTGCTTTAGACAAAACAATGGTCTGATATTTTGTAAACATAACTGTATTGGTTTTCCTAAATGTCCAGGATAACGGGTAACTAGTGTCTCCTTCTTGGACATTGTCTCGTCTCCACCCATTATTAGCCCTGCGCGTCACGTACACAGTCTGCAGTTGCGTAATGTTGAAACTGCGTTATTGTACTGTTGGCAAATATTTGAGACATTGGACCCATTGAAACGTCGATGGGTGTTTATATATTCTACTCGAATTTGAGTGACAAATAAAATACGCAAGGGTATTGGTTTATTCTGACTAGTGATACACATCGGTGTATCAAGAGGAGTAGACCTACCACTTCATGTAGAAACCAAAATCACTTAAAAACGCAATCAATATTTCAGGCATCACACGGGAGTGAAATAACCTCGAGAGAATGAAACCATGTAAACAGAGCATCTCAGCCCAAATGTCAGGGCGATGCTGGACCTTCGTTTTGAACGTTGTCTCAACGTCGTATGAACAGTTACAAGGTTCTACAAGTTAAAATCGTGCCAGACACGGGAAAATCTCTAAGGGTAAAATCATGAGCGCACCCTAAAACCTGAGGGACACCACAATTCATAAACATAGAAATAAATAGCCTCTTGAGGATACCTTAATCCATAACGTGAAAAAGTGAAGCTCTGTTTTGAACTCATCTATATTAATGCTGTTGGTATGGGATCCAAGATAATGCCCAGAATATGCTCCCACCACCTAGCAGCCAGCTACTTGTCATTCACATGAAAATAAATTAAAGCGACACAATCAGGCTAAAATCATCCAAAAATCTGTATTTTTATTTTGGCTTTGTAATATGTCCATAGATGTGAATATGTCCATAGACTAGAATATTGCTGAAGTCTTTTACATTATGGGTTGCTGTGGCAACGTAGCAAGTGTGCTGAAAGCCCGTTTAGCAGTTATTCCCGTATTGTATTTCTTATTTTGGACATGCACGTCTGAAATTAAATTTCGTCCTTATTACTCGCTTAACTGGTAAATGCGCAACACACAATTTAAAAACGTACGCAATTCAAGTATATCGATATGTTCACATTGTATAGACATATTAAGTAGCCAAAACAAAAATACTGATTTTTTGATGATTTCCGCCGGATTTGACTAATCCTTAAGGTACTAAATTAAATAATTTGAATTTTCACCCATTTGAAGAAACGTCCCTTGCTACCGCGACACACAACTTCAAGAGGGTGGAAATTACCCATATCTGTTTGAATAAAAACCATTCATTGGCAAATCTTGATGTTTAAGCACTAATTTCATTTTCAACCACAGTAATTAAAACGACTATAATTCTGATTAGTGGGTTGAATATCAGAAATAAAAACTCAAAAACGTCCTTATAGATATAAGTTATACAATTTCTCTGTTATATAAATTTGAGATACACAATAATTTTGTGTATAATTTTGTGTAATGTAGAGCTCCGAGGGATTTAACTGACTTAAAACACAGCTGGCCATAATTAGGAACTCTCATAATCAACAGCTCGGTCACACCATGATAATTGGTCTGTACTTGATTGAACAATAACTCTCTATTCCCGTCATAGAATGTAGTGGTCGGACAAAGCAAATGTAGTGGTATGTTTTAATGTGTTTTAAATTTACAATTTTTTAATTTTACTAGAAAAGTGATGACATCTCCGTATATAGGTGAAGCGTAATCAGCCAGAAAGAACAGTATTAGTATCAAATTTAACACAAATATTCCTGAACCCTTACAGCGCGGATATCGACTTTAGACTTTTTTTTTATTTAAACCAAGAAAAAAGTTGTTTTGTTAAATTTCAAATCATCACAAGTGCTCGTGCTAGCTCTTTCCGCTTCATTATAATACCTATATGGCTCTACGGCCTTTATAAATATTTAACTATTTCAGTGCGGGGACCGACTTCAGAAGTCAGAAACCTCAGAATCTTATATCTATAGACGTCATATTCTGACGCTGAAAGGGTTAACTAGGAATGGTTTATACTAGTGTCTTTACTCCCAAGAAAGGAGGGGTATCCCGCTTCTCTTGACCTACAAGCGCAAACTCAGATAGAATATGAAAGACTAGGCACTAAGTATGCAGCTTTCAAACTTAAAATTGTGTTAGTGCGTCACATTATTTGTTTAATTGTATAAAATGTAAAATCCTAAACTTACATATTACTGTATACATTTCATTCATCAAACCCACCCATAGACCAGCTCAAATGTATTAGATTGTGTGTTATATGCTATACCTCCATCTGCGAGTTGAGTTGTTTAACTAATCAGATTCTGGCTAATATAATCACTCTGCATATATAATTGATTGGCTTCAGGATTAAGTTACGCGATGATGACGGGCAGAATATTTAAAGCCGTGGACATCACAAAATCCCAGTTAGCGTGATGCATTGCACCAATGCTGGCTAAATGTTGGACCAAAGTCACAGACGGCGAGTCAACATTTATGTAACAAATGGTAAATGGGCTAGACTGGCATGACTATGTCGAGCCAATGTCTGCTCTACCATGATCTGCACAACATATAAAACTATGACAAAAATGCGGCGAATGGAATTGTCACTTCGACTGTGCACCTAAATAAATTACATTCGTTTTTAAATAATACGAGTTTTTAGATCGGATTTTTTAATTCGTATACATTCCGCCCAGACCCTGTCAAGCGCTATTCCGCTGTGCTATTATTTGCCATGCACCGTTTTGTCTGAAGAGGCTGTGATGACGTCATCATATGACGGTGCGCGTGGAGCAAACGTTACAGGGAGGGTCTCAAAGAGCAGCAGACATTGACCTTGACATCGAACCAATGCTGGGGCAATGTTGGGCCAGCGTTGCAGACGGTGATCCAGCACATAGGGTCGATATCTGATATTTGCTGAGATAGCTCAGTGAAACTGGCAAAACATCGACTTTTGAGCGTGGGCAACCCAAAACAAACTGTGTGGACCCTAGTGCAGTGGGTAAAGCTGTCTGTCTAGAAAGTCGAGGATCGCTGGCTCGTCCCCTGCTGTAGTATTCAGGTTTCAAAGAAACAGATCGCCCACTCGTGACTGAGAGGTTACATACTTGACCTCGGATCGCCAGGGCCCGAATTTTGAATCATCTGTCTGGAGGTCATTGTCATCTCACTCCTGGCTCAGTTTAGCCTATATTTGAACAAAGGTGGCCTTAAACACCATTCATTCATTCATTCATTAATTAATTAATTCATTCATTCATTCATTCATTCATTCATTCATTCATTCATTCATTCATTCATTCATTCATTCATTGAACTAAATACGAATGACTGTCATGAAGTATATCATGTGTTGCAATCACACAATTAAAAATATTACTAGTACTAGATTCACCGGATATAAAAAAAACCACCAGTGAGTTGGATCCAGTACATAAACGACAACAGGACAACAAAAAACATTTATAACAAGATAGCGTTTTTGTGACTATTTACTTTCTCTCATGAAACAGATCACTCAATATCTGGAATTATCAGTATTTCAACCCCTTAAGCGCATTTTATCTCTCAAATTGTACAATGTATAGCATATCCTGAATGCAGTTCATTGATTAAAAAATGGTTGGTAACATTGTTCATATTTTCTTTATTTCAGACAAACCATTCGGAATACTTTCTAACTATTCTCTAAAATATGAAAAAGAAATTGAAACTGATATTTGTAATTTGAAAGTTTGAAAGGATTAGGACCTAGCATAATAATAACTCTGATGGGCTATCGCACGGTGGTTTACTGGAGGGAATTAAAAAAAAAGCACACTGTCGTTCAAAGGCGGACGGCTTTAACTGGTCAGTTTAACCGGAAGCAGTTACTGCTGTTTGCCTTTACATCACAGGACAGACAGGGAGTGTGTGGGTGGAGATGACACGATCACATCTCGTGCTCCATCGAGTACAAAGCGAGACTTCAATGTGGCTAAGCTCTTATCTGCCTTCCTCCACTTCCGGCTGTTGTTGTCAGATTGAGACCAGAATAGACGTCTGTTACACCCAGTAATCTGAATGAATGAATGAATGAATGAATAAATGAATGACTAAATCGATGAATGAATGACTAAATCAATGAAAGAAAGAATGAATGGATGAATAAATAAATGTATGAATGAATAAATGCCTCACTGCTGAAGACTATAATAATATATGTATTTTTTGCATTATTTACTAATCGTTATATAGTCGCTCATCCAGGGGGTGATTATAAACCCAATGACCTAACATTACACCAGCATTGGGCCAACGATTACTCTTTATGAGCATCGACGGGATCCTAATATTCACGTTTTCAAGACCGTTTTAATCAAGTATAATTCTACTAATATTGATAACGAGCGAACAAACAAACAAACAAACAAACAAACAAACAAACAAACAAACAAACAAACAAACAAACAAACAAACAAACAAACAAACAAACAAACAAACAAACAAACGAAAGAACAAACAAACAAACGAAAGAACAAACAAACAAACAAACAAACAAACAAACAAGCAAACAAACAAACAAACAAACAAACAAACAAACAAACAAACAAACAAACAAACAAACAAACAAACAAACAAACAAACAAACAAACAAACAAGCAGACAAACGAAAAAACAAACAAACAAACAAACAAGCAAACAAACAAACAAACAAATAAACAAACAAACAAACAATCAAACAAACAAACAAACAAACAAACAAACAAAATACTAAACGAGTGAACAAGCAAACGAACGAACGAACGAACGAGCGAACGAACGAACGAACGAGCAAATGAACGAACAAACGAACGCGCGAGCGAACGAGCGAACAAGCGAAAGAACAAACGAACGAGCGAAATAAAACAAACAAAAAAAGGTAAACAAACAGAAAAAACGAACGACGAGTCGTCCAAATTTTTTCTTTTTAAGCAAAATGTTCTGCAACACACCCAGGTTCACCGTTTCAGAGAGTGGGTGAGACACATAATGATATGGAGGTGATTTTCTTATCAATGACATTGTGTGATCGCTGTATTTCTGGGTCTTCCGTGTATTAGACGAATCCCAGAAAGGGAATCCATCATCGTGGATCAGTGCGCGTCATTATGCGTCATCACACGTCATTACGCGTCATTATACGTCATCATAGGTCACTATACGTCATCGTATATCTCATATCAGGCCACATGATATTTTTTGCTGTGGACCTGAGATATCTCATTTTTTATCTGTGTGATAATATGGTATAGTGAAATATAAGGAAAGTTACCAAAAAATTGCACTTTTATAAACAGAACTTTGTCTGTGTTGTTGATATTTTTCCATTTTCTTAGGTTGCCATTTTTATAGACCTGACCCTGGACAGTCTATTTTGAAATCACTTTTCATAATAATCCAATGCCATGTGGCAAAACACGTAGTGTAAAGGTTGGGTCATCAACAAACAACAGGTGCAACCATCTTGGATACATTAGAAAGAGTGCATGTAAATCAAAATAAAAGGGTGAAGTAAAAATGACAAAAGAGGGGGGTGGGGTGGTTCGGTCGTCGTGAAGATGGGTGATTGATGCATCATGTACAAATTAAACAGGGCTTGACTTTGTAAGGGAGTACAATGTACTTGAGTCATTCATTTTATCGATGCATTTGGTTTTCAGAACATGATTTAATGAAACACGTTTATTTCTATTCATAGCATCAACGTTCATTTACTTGAATAAGTATACAAATATCTATTGTTTTAAGTGGTATTACTGGTATTAATATTAGATGGTATGTTGTGCCAGATTAAAGGTGATCTAACACCCCTTATATGGTATGAATAATTATGTCCTTATATGGGGTGATTAGCTATCATGTGACCCTAACAGAGGGTCACATGAAAGCCAATCACACCATATATGGGGTGATTGGCTATCATGTGACTCTCTCAGAGGGTCACATGATAGTCAATCACCCCATATAAGGAAACACTTGTTCCTCATCTTGTGGCAACTTTGATTTATTTGTCACAAATTTATTCATACTATATAAGGGGCGATATGTCACCTTTAAAATAAAATCAAATTAATACATTACAATCAGTATCACTTGGCAAAATAGGTAATGGTTCCAATAAGGTGATCGTGATTAAAAATATAAGAACGGAAAGAGCCTCTTCTGGGTTGCTAGGATACAAAGGGACAGCCATGGCAACAAACAGCATGTGCAGACAGTGATATTAACGGTTAGCACCCGATAAACATGAAACGTTACCCGAATGTTATTTTAATGTTGGCCCACCGTCTGCAACGCTAGACCATAATCAGACCATTATTGAATTAACGTGTTGTGTTTGACGATAAGTATGGACAGAGGGAATGACGAGATCTCAGACGTAAATTCATTATTTGTCTCGGAATCTGGAGTATTTTCTCAGTTCGTGTAGCGCCACCCAGTAAACACAAGACATTGATACAATGTGGGTTTGATGCTGGGCCAGCGTCGCAGACACTTAACCAGCATTGAACAACTTCGCGTTGATATAGTTTGCTTGCAGGCTGACAAATGAAATGACATGAATCGGATTTTAGGCAACTTTTGTGCAAATACAAGCTAAATTGGGCCAGGTGAACCTCCTGAGGATGGTGAGATGAATGGGATGGCACTGTCCTCCAGACACAGGATTCGGGATTCAAACCCTGGAGGTCTGATAATAATATCTGTATCAGAGATGATGATAGAGACGCTACCCCAGTAACTAAAAACGTTTATGTTGGGCCAGCGTTGGCGACAGTGCGCTAACATCAAACAAACATTGCGATAGGAGGCCAAAAACTGAAATCATCATATATTTATATTGTGATAATATAATATCTTTCTTGCGTTTCCTAAAGTGATTAGTGAGATTAGGTCGTGGAGGGCATTGTCATCTCATTCATCTCGCTCCTGGCCCAGTTTAGCTTATATTTTAACAAAGGTGGCCTTGAACACCATTCATACATTCATTCATTTATTCATTCATCATACCAAACGCGAAATGACTAGAAAAATCATTTTCAGCAGTTTGTGTGACTGTTTACATTCTCTCCTGAAACAGATCCCCCAATATCGGAATTATCAGTATTTTACCTCCTTAAGCACACTTTATTTCTCAAATAGTACAACATTTAGCATATTTTGAACACAATTCATTGATTGAAAAATAGTTGTTAATATTGTTCATTCTTGTTTTATTTCAGACAAACCATTCCGAATACTTTTTAACTATTCTTTATAACAAACCTCCATTTCACATGATAAGAAGTTGAACGGTGGTTTGCCGGAGGGGATAAAAAAACACACTGCCATTCAAAGGCGAACGGCAGTAGCTACTCAGTTTAACCGGAAGCAGTTACTGCTGTTTGCCTTTGTACAGAGGACAGACAGAGAGTGCGTGGGTGGAGATGACACGATCACGTCTCGTGCTCTATCGAGTACAAAGCGAGACTTCAATGTGGCTAAGCTCTCATCTGCCTTCCTCCACTTCCGGCTGTTGTTGTCAGATTTAGACCAGAATAGACGTCTGTTACACCCAGTAATCTGGAGAAACCGTCCTTACGTAGGATACACTGTTTCTGTTTTTTTTTAAAGTATGAATGGGTCAGTGAAATAATGATTGAACCAAGGAATAAACAATGAATGAATGAATGAATGAATGAATGAATGAATGAATGAATGAATGAATGAATGAATGAATGAATGAATGAATGGATAAATAGATGAATGAATGAATTAAGGAATAAATAGATGAATAAATGAATGAAAGAATTAATGAATGCATGAATGAATACATGAATGAACGAATGAATTAATTAATAAATATATGAATAAAAAGACGGATGAATACATTAATGAGTGAAAACATTAATACATGACTGGAAGAATGAATGGATGAATGAATGAATGAATGTATTGAATGACTGAATAAATGAATGAATAAATGAATGAATGAATGAATGAATGAATGAATGAATGAATAAATGAATGCATAATTATTAATTAATTAATTAATTAATTAATTGATGAGTGGATGGAGCAATAGATGGACAAAGGAGTGGCTGGATGATTTTAAAAAACGAATGAGCTAATGGCATGGGAAAGCAATGCATGGATAAATCAATCAATCAAGGAAAAATGATTGAACGAATAAAGAAATGAATGAGTGATTAAGTGGATTAGTTAAGTGAGTCGATACATAAATGAATGAATGAATAAATAAATGAATGAATGAATTATTTAATGAATGATTGCTTTAATTAGTGAATGAATAAGTGCATGGATGAACGAATAAATGAATAAAAATAAAATTATGCATGAATGAATACCTAATGTGCATATAAAATCTATACAGACTCTCCCTTTGTGCACTGATGTAAAATACTTCTATATGGATGGCGTATTTTGATAATTTTAATGAAACTATAGATAACTATAGATGATTATGCCTGATATAGTTCAGATGGCTTTCATTGGATTGCGTCTAATCCCTGTTTTAGTGACACCGATCAATACCAGATTAGCCAGCGTCTGTGATTGGATTATGATTTCAGAGCGGTTGCTAATGCTGGGCCAATGCTGGGGCAACGTCAGTATTGACACAGCCATTGTGTCTAATTGGTTTATAATAGCAGAGCGGTTGTACTCAGTGATTGTAGTAGAATGATCTTCCAGCAATAATTCTGAGTGTTTTATATACATTTGCTCCTGCCGACCTAACTGCTGATGATTATAATAAGTTTTGTTGCATTATTTACTAATCCTTATATTGTTGCTTATCCAGGAGGTGATTATTTACCCGATGAACTAACATGAGCGAGCGAGCGAGCGAACAAATGAACGAACGAACGAATGAGCAAACAAACGAATGAACGAAGAGACGAACAAACGAGCGAACAAACTAACGAACGAGGGAACGAACGTACGAACGAACAAACAAAAAAAAACAAAAAAAACAGATAAACAAACAATACAAAAAACCAGCGACGAATCGATCATATTCTTCCTTTTTAATCAAAATGTTCTGCAACACACCCAGTTTCTGATAATTCGTTCACCGTTTCAGAGAGTGGGAGAGACAGATAATGGTATGGAGGTGATTTTCTCCTTAATGACATTATGTGATCGTTGTATTTCTGGGTCTTTCGTGTAGTAGACCAATCCTAGAAAGGGGATCCATCATCGTGGATCAGTGCGCGTCATTATGCGTCATTACTCATTAAGCGTCATCACACGGCATTACGCTTCATTATACGTCATCGTATATCTCATATCAGGCCACATAATATTTATTGCTGTGGAACTGAGATATCTCATTTTTTATCTGTGTGATAATATGGTATAGTGAAATATTAGGAAAGTTACCAAAAAATTGCACTTTTATGAGCAGAACTTTGTCTGTGTTGTTGGTATTTTTCCATTTTCTTAGGTTGCCATTTTTATAGACCTGACCCTGGACAGTCTATTTTGAAATCACTTTTCATAATAATCCAATGCCATGTGGCAAAACACGTAGTGTAAAGGTTGGGTCATCAACAGACAACAGGTGCAACCATCTTTGATACATTAGAAAGAGTGCATGTAAATCAAAATAAAAGGGTGAAATACAAATATACAAGAGGTGATATGTCACCTTTAAAATAAAATGTGTTTATTTGTGTTTTCTTTATATTTGTAATCAAAGAAATACATTACAATCAGTATCGCTTGGCAAAATAGGTAATGGTTCCAATAAGGTCATCGTAATTAAAAATATAAGAACGGAAAGAGCCGCTTCTGGGTTGCTAGGATACGAAGGGACAGCTATGGCAACAAACAGCATGTGACAGACAGTGATATTAACGGTTAGCACCCGATAAACACGAAACGTTACCCGAATGTTGTTTTAATGTTGGCCCACCGTCTGCAACGCTGGACCGTAATCAGACCATTATTGAATTAACGTGTTGTGTTTGATGGTAAGCATGGAAAGAGGAAATGACGAGATCTCAGATTTGAAATTCATTATTTGTCTCGGAATCTGGAGTATTTTCTCAGCTCTTGTGGCGCCACCCAGTAAACACGAGACATTGATACAATGTGGGTTTGATGCTGGACCAGCTTCGCAGACACTTAAACAGCATTGAACAACTTCGCGTTGATATAGTTTGCTTGCAGGCTGACAAAGGAAATGACATGAATCGGATTTTAGGCAACTTTTGTGCACATACAAGCTAAATTGGGCCAGGTGAACCTCCTGAGGATGGTGAGATAAATGAGATGACACTGTCCTTCAGACACAGGATTCGGGATTCAAACCCTGGAGGTCTGATAATAATATCTGTATCAGAGATGATCATAGAGAAACAAACATTGCGATAGGAGGCCAAAAACTGAAATCATCATATATTTATATTGTGATATTATAATATTTTTCTTGCGTTTCTTAGAGTGATTAGTGAGACTAGGTCGTGACGTTTCTTATGATTTTTACATGAAAATGGCATTGTCCACTTCGAAAAAGCATGTATTTAGTCACGTATGCACAGTATATCAGGCCTATTTTCTATTAGTTATTTCAAAACCATTTGAAAACAGAAAATACGAGCCAATGATTAAATATTTTTAGAAAATAATTATTCCATGTAGATGTGTTATAAATACACTTGTATGGTGTATGTATTGCAACATAACGAAATGCTTGATTCTTTGCTTCCAAGAACAGTATGCAATCATTTTCATGGCGGAGAACCTGCACATTTTTTCTCACTTGCAAATAAAGCACTTAGCAGTAGTGTTAACTAGAACAAACAACACAGCGGAATATATTGAAGAAAACCCGCTCTCCGTCCACTTTATGGCCTATTATTTGTTGTATAACAATAGACCTTAGGGAATGTTCCGGTGTGGAGGTCACACCCGAGAGAAAACGAGACTTAGAGGTCACCCCCGAGAGAAAACGAGACTGAGAGGTCAGGGTTTAGAGGTCAACACCCGAGAGAAAACGAGCCTGTGAGGTGAAGGTGAGATGTGGCGGGTAAGCAGGGGGGGGGGGGGCTGGGGGTTCCAAGGATCGGTTACTGGGGCTTTTAACCTTCTACATTAGGATAACCTGGACTCTTTATCTTTTTGGATTTACCCTTCCTGCGCTGGGACCGTCTGTAAACGGCTGTCAACTCTAAAGTCGGTCCCCGCACTGAAAGAAATAAACATTTATAATAGCCGTAGACCCATAACTAACGTAAATTGAAAAAAAACACTGCTTCTCTGTGGTTGATAAAAAAAATGTCAGCATTGTGATTAAGGGTGAGAACAGGTTAGATCAGATTGATTGAATTTGTACTCTAGTTTCACTTTGTGCAGGTAATATAAGGGGCCATGCCGCCACTAACGTGATCGTCTAATAACGACAATTGAGTGTACACAGTTTCAAAATGCACCTAAATATAGTAATTCAGAATTACAAAGACGTTTAGAACAACTTCAATCTCAGCAATCACCAGGCGACCCTATGTTGGTTTAGTGCTGTAGACGCCGGTACATCAAAACAACGCATTGAGTTTATGATTAGTTTCCTCTTAATTTTCATGGTTTTGGTACTAGATGTATATTTTCGTAGAGTACCCTAATG
The DNA here is from genome assembly GCA_964017125.1 of Flabesymbios commensalis. NCBI lineage: Eukaryota > Metazoa > Annelida > Polychaeta > Terebellida > Flabelligeridae > Flabesymbios > Flabesymbios commensalis. The sequence continues at coordinate 10,981,282 of OZ024904.1, forward strand.
ACGTCCGAATAAAATGATTTAACATGATACTTTCCAGAAATCAATACAATTGTGTTGAAACATTTCACACACTTCAGTTTACGTATTACAAAATCAGTAATGAGTGATAATAATACTTGGAATATATTGGATGTAAACTTCACATAGTTATTATGGTCTATTCCACAAGGAGAGTGTGGGCGTAATACTGTTTTCAGGAAATGCTATTGTCCTTAACATCATTATATTCATCCGCCGAGAAAAGCCACCCCTTCACCTCCCTGATCTCATAAACCTTCCGCATAACAAGTGATTCCGTACATAATTCATCACGATTACGTCCTACGCAGTCGTGATAATGTCATCCATTACCAGTCAAATAAACTCTCTGACTGAACTGATGGATAAAACAATCCTCAACATTTATTCATTTCTAAAACGTATTTTGCATAATTTGCTTGTATTTCACTCTGTAGATTTACTGTCACCAGAAAGGGTGTCGCAAGGAGAAAAATATGTTAGTGAACATCACTTCGCAATATCAATTTTACCTTACTTACATTAAGTAATTTAAAAATAATATTATTACTTGAAATATTACATTATGTTCACATTCAAATTGTCAGTGTTACTAAATAAAGTATTGTCTTAATTGTGAGAAATATGATGTGTATGTGAAAATTTAATTGAATGCATTGTATATGTCTAAAATATGTAATTCTGTTTCAAACTTAACCATTTAAGGCGGTAATCTGACGTCAAAATCTGACGTCAAAAGTCGATCTCTGCAATGAAAGAGTTATAACTGTATAAATAACCGCAGACCAGATATCAGAAGGATTGGGATAGACAGAGCTGGGCTGAGCAGATATAACAGAATTGACATAGCCAGAGCTAAACTGATCATATATAACAGGATTGACATAGCCAGAGCTGCGCTGAGCATATATAACAGGATTGACATAGTCAGAGCTGAGCTGAGCATATATAACAGGATTGACATAGACAGAGCAGAGCTAAGCAAATATAACAGGATTGACATAGCCTAAGCTGAGCTGATCATATATATCAGGATTGACATAGCCAGAGCTGAGCTGATCATATATAACAGGATTGACATAGCCAGCACTGAGCTGAGCATATATAACAGGACTGACATAGTCAGAGCTGAGCTGAACATATATAACAGCATTAACAGAGTCAGAGCTGTACTAACCAAATATAACAGGATTAACATAGCCAGATCTGAGCTAACCAAATATAGCAGGATTAACATAGCCAGAGCTGAGCTAAGCCAATATAACAGGATTGACATAGTCAGAGCGGAATTAAGCATATAACAGGATTGACATAGCCAGAGACACTGACACTGACAACAGAAACACTGATGCGACACATTAGATAAAATGGTGAATACATTCAGCATTGGGTAATTCTGGCTAAAATTCAATTTTTATATTGCAGTCACTGTCTTTATTATTATCAATAGAATGAATGAATGTATGAATGAATCAATGAACTAATGAATTAATGAGTTAATGAATTATTGATTAGGGTTTTAGGCCGCTTTTGTGTACATTTTACTGTACAATTGATCCACAATTAAATTAAAGCACTGAAATATTTTTTTATAAATCAAGAGGCAAAAGGTTTTGTTCAATTTGAAATCATCACGAACATTTTAATGAGCTCTATTTGACTTTAAACGTCAGATTCTGACATCTAAAGTCGATTCCGAAAGCGTTAAGCCCCACTTGTAGGGCTGAAGTTGTAAAAGACGAAAGTCAAGTAAACATATTGCGCTGCTGTTATAATAAATGACACGAAATCACACGATCTCATTCACATCTGAGAATAATTTTTAGAAACAGCGATAAAAGCAAAAACAAATAAATGTGTTTCGTTTAATATCCTTTCGATAAAACAGGACCTTTGTGAGTAATACCGCACGCAAACTGTTATTAAGGTTCCAGCTGGAATTCTCCACTGAAACAGTTTGATCTCGTGGTTCGTGGTAACTGAACAATGAGAATAAAATAGCTAATCTTTGTCATTTGCAATTGCCCTAAATTTGCCCTAAATTTTATTAGAAAACTGATACGTAGGAGTGGGAATAATTTGGTGTCAACAATGTTTTTTTTTTACCATTTGGTACGATGTCAAGATGTGCTGCTCATTGTTTGGAAAAGCTTCCAACAGAGTAATGTTTCAAAAAAGTGACATAAATTATATTATGGTATGAATGAATGAATGAATGAATGAATGAATGAATGAATGAATGAATGAATGAATGAATGAATGGGGTCCACCGACTTTACAATCAGGCAGATTTAACTAAGTATGTCTGTACCAGGCATCCTGCTCATGTATATTGTCTGATCCAGAGGTCATCTGTTTATTTCACAATAGTTTCTCTCATGTTCTGTAGTTTGTTTGTGATTAATCAGTGAGACAGGTGCGTCTACTAATTACCTGTGTAATTAGTGACGATTTAACGCTCTGTGTATCGATTGAGAAAACAAGACATGTGAAAATGGTTGTCGTGCACTACGCTTCTATAAAAAAGTGCCGTTTTTAATTCAAGCACTTATTTGCAATGTATCATTTAACCACGTGGAACAGACTTTTGATTTCAAAAGTCGGTTCCACACTGACAAGTAAATATCTATAATGGTCGTTGTGTTTTTTATCCGCTCAGTTCATCTCACCTACGACAGCCACCTGTAGTCGGAGCAGAGATGAAATCATATCAATATAACTATTGATTGCATTCGTTGGATTTGCAATTATCTCGGCCAATCAGAAGCCTACGATATATCGTCACTTGTACGAGAATACGGCACCAGGGGAAATGCAACATAGTGTGAAATTTGTACAATTAGTTGAAGTGAACAATAAGCACATGAGCGTCACCAGCCGCTTAAAATGTCACCAGTTAAAATGTAAAGCAGCCCCATCGTTTGTACACTGCACGCCAGCATGGGCACTGCTGCCCTGTAGACTGAGTCAAGCACTGCATGGGAGTGTACATCGTTTGACGCAGGTAGTGGTAGTAAATCATTGCTTTACGTCACTTTTCGGCACAAAAGGTCTTTTAAGTGACATTATAATACGATAAAAACGTTGTAGTCAATTGATGAGATGAATGATGTACAGATGATGATGTGAGGGTGGGGGTGATAGGGCATGGTGGGTTATTGAGAGCGTTTTCCTTCGCTCGCCCGATAAGGGGTTCTGGGCATGTCTAGGGGATATACCCCCATTGACGCAGGTGGGGACATCTAGTGGTAGAGGCTGGCTGAGAAATTAAATATGGAACATAGCCCGTCCAGACTGACAGACAAATGAGCATATCCCAACCGTGTGACAGAGATATGTACATATGAACATATCCCGTCCAGAATGACAGACAGATGAACGAACATATCCCAACCGTATGACAGAGATATGAGCATATTCCGACCAGAATGACAGACAGATGAGCATATCATGACCAGAATGACAGAGATATGAACATATCCCGTCCAGAATGACAGATATATGAACATATCCCGACCAGAATGACAGAGATATGAACATATTCCGACCGGAATGACAGATATATGACCATATTCCGACCAGACTGACGGACAGATGAGCATATTCCGACCAGAATGACAGATACATGAACATATTCCGACCAGAATGACAGAGATATTACCATATTCCGACCGGCATGACGGAGATATAAACATATCCCAACCAAAATGACATAGATATGAACATATGGACATATTCCCAGCGGCATGACATATTATATAATGTCACTGTCTCTCTAAGCCACACATTGTACACATTTCTTGTCCAGTATTGGCTCAAAGTCAACCCAGTGTCTAAGATGCTTGCTTGTCTTTAGGCCAATAGTGGCGCGTCATCTCCTTTTTGACGAGAATTGTTTTCTGCATTACTGACTGACTTAACCTCATTTCCTCGTCATAATGTGCCTTGACAAATTTGTTCCCCCCCCCCCACACAGCAAAAATCCCCCTGGCTTAAACCATAAAAATAATGCGGCCCTGAAAATCAATATACCTGTTACACCTTCATGTTCACTTGCACGTGTTTGATTATTTAATATTTCCTAGAAGAAGAGAATACGACGCAAGATCCTAATAAGGCACTCAGGACGAGACACAAATTCAGTGATCAGAAATGACGGTAATTTCAACAAATCTTCCTCTACATGAGATGTGGCAGAGAAAGAACATGTCCACATTCATGGCAGGCGCGGAATGTAATTTCGAGATGACACCCCGTGGAAAACAGCTTCTCCTGCTAAAGTAGATCAAGTTGTAAGTACACGTCTCCTGCTGGTGCGCGCAAGAACAAAAATGGGAATATGAAGACAACACTTGCATTGTCAACACCATATCACTTCTGGATTATATATATAATTTGTAATTCATTTGAAACTGTAAAATTTGGTCACTTAATTTCCAACTTAAAGTGAATACAAATTAAATACAATTTCAAATGACTTATTTGTTCAGGGTTCTCAGAGTTAACTGCTTTGAAGGTTAGATTGTTTTGAAGGTGTAGTTGCTGACATTAAAAAAAACACTATCGTTATTCCTAAACTATACACTTAACATGGGTTGAATGGGGATCGCGACCAATAAAGGCCAGCGATAAATACATGCACAATTCGTTGCTGACATTCACAACATTTTATTCAAAATACGCCAGTATCTGCGTAAAAGGAACTTAGCTCTTTCAGTGCTGGGACTGTTTTTATATATCAGTGTCAGACGTGTACATACATTTTTATACGTCAGAATTTGACGTCTACGCAAGTCATATTCCGACATATAAAAACGGTCCCCACGCTGAAAAGAATAACATATTTCTAATGGCCGTAGACTCATAACATAGGTTTTCATAGTTAGCAGAAAATGCTAACTAAGACATTTAAACCCTTTGTATCGCATGGTTTATTTAAATATATTTCAACACTTTAAGGGTTAACCTTTTCATTGCTAATCACGACTTTAGTCGTTTTTAGTCCATTTATTACCGATCAAATCACTCTTATTTGGAACGAAATGAGCGTTTAAACATAATGATTGCAAATGTTTGGTCCCAATTTAAACAAATATATGTATTTTTTCACTCACTTGAAGTTGTGGCTCGCGTTGTGGCAGCAAGACACAACTTCATGTAAGTGTAAATTTAAATGATTTAATTCATCGTTTTAAGGCAAAAGAAGGAAATATCTGCACTATTATATCGTGTCGAATAAATACTTGTTATATATTGTGCCGGATATCTGCATTATTCTCACTTGGTCTTAAATCACTCACTGGTCGATATCAAAATCTAAAAAATAAAAACGAGAACTAAAGAATACATCTTTTTTCATACTCTCTTTTCAGCCTTTTTGTGTTCTTTTTATGTAATGTTTCTTTATTCGTTTTTATTTTTGAGGATTTCTGCATTAATCTCGCATGGTCCTAAATCACTCATGGGTCGATATCCACATATAAATAATAAAAACGATCTCTGAAGTCCACATCTTCTTTCACAGTACCATGCTGCGGATATTTATTGTCTGTTTTATCCACTCTCTCCTTATTCGTTTTTCGTGGAGAGTGGTGGGATGTACTGTCTCACCAATCCCCGACCAAACCACTGTAATGACCGTGTCGTTTGTCCACCTGAGATGTTTACAGGCGACGTGTCAGTTTTACCAGACGACAGGAAATTATTTTGCCAGTGCGTCTGGGTCAGACAAGACAATATAGATGCTGTGTCATGTTCATACTAAGTAAAAGTAACATTTGATAGATAGATATTTATTGACGACAGAATATCTATGCAGACATAGGCGTCACTAAAATGCATTACATACCGTCTATAGATACAATAAAAATAAATAATATGTACAGAATGAATATAATTAAACTTTTAGTGATCACTACATACAAAATAAATAACTAATAGAAGAAATACGTTATGTGTCAGAGAAGATCATACAGTAAATGAGTATTGCTTTATGTCGCTTTGTGCACAATCATGGCAATATTGCGACAGCTGGAAGCCAGAAGCCGTGAATATGCTCTGCTCTTATCGAATCGATTTTTTTCATAGTTTACAGCAGCATAGACAGCATTGCACACTCCAGATCTTTGAAGAGTTTTGAAAACTATATATGTACAACCTAGATAAATCCGACCAGGCCAGGATTCGAACCTCTGACTGTACTGCCCAGTTTCGAGACACAACCAGACTGAATTAACCATCTAGACCAGCCACAAGATCACAGAGACGTCACCCGGAAAACACGAAACGTTTAATCGACGATAGGTTAATGTTAGTTCAGCATTAGAGATTGTGGGCCAACCTCTATCCAACATTGGCTCAGCATCTTGTTTTGCTGGGTATGTCCTGATGCAAAGGGAATAGTTTAGACACGAGTGATGTATAAGTACAGGAAAAAAGTTCATCGATTGATCACACTTGCATCACCTTTCCCTTCTGGTTTTAGGTATTCTCTACCCTGATCTGCTGTTCTGTGCTGTTCTCTACTCGGCGCCCACATATTTATGGTCATATAATATGTTATGTCACAAAATCAGCTGATGTTTTTTTAATTTTTACTTGGTTGGTATTTAAATTGTAGTAGAATATATCAGTTGGGCCGGCCACCTCTCTTGATGATGATCTAAGGCAAATATATAAAAAGGGTTCATGTGAGGCCAACACACTCCCTTCTACACATTTACTAAAATCATTTTATATTTTTAAGATAGTATGTTTAAATTTAGATTACTTCGTGAAGTGCTATGTCACTTTCAGCCATTTTTAGAAGGCGTAACTGTCAGCTACAGATGAACAGAAAGACTACGTATTAGGCTGGCGTAAGTACGACACGAGATTAACTATGAAAGCTCAACTATTTGTTATTTGAACCAAGCAAAAAGTTGTTTTGTTAAACTCAAATCATCACAAGTGTCTATGCTAGCTCTTTCGGCTTCATTTGAATACCTATGTTATAGGTATACAGCCATTATAAATATTTAACTATTTCAGTGCGGTGGCCGACTTTAGACGTCAGAATCCGACGTATATTGACGTCAGAATCTTATATATATAGACGTCATATTCTGGCGCTAAAAGGGTTAACTAGGAAAGTTTTATACTAGTGGCTTCACTTTCAAGAGAGGAGGAGTATTCTGCTTCTCTTTACCCACAAGCGCAGACTGAGATATAAAGGCCCTAAGTATGTAACTTTCGACCTCAAACTTTTTGTTTGTGCGTTTGTGCGTCACATTATCTTTTTGATTGTATAAAATGTTAAATCCTAAACTTACATATTACTGTGTACATTTCATTCATCAAACCCACCCATACTCAGCGCCGGTGTCGGTGAGTCAGCATTGAACCGTCATTGGGCTAGTGTCGTGCTGACTTGTACATAGTAGATTCAGACATCAGCAAGAAATTGTGATTAACATGAAATAAAAGCCAAATTACAGCAGAAAAAAATATTCTACAATTTTTTTAAAGTAATTACAATCATCCCTGAATGTCAAAGCTTTGCGTGAGGTATATAGTGGGTGGAGGGAAAAAGAGATATGGTCAGGGGGTTCGACTGACGAAGCCTCAAATCCCTTATTCTATTATAGTATAGATGACAGATATTATGTACTCAGTAAACACGAATCGTTGAAACAATGGTGTTTTAATGTTTGTCCAACGTCTGCGACGCTGGCCCAACATTAAAACATCATTATTTCAACATGTCGTATTTACTGGGTAGTGGCTCTTTCTTTTTGAGATACATGTTGTACAAAATATTTGTCTATCATTGGCCCAAAGCTGGCCCAGCGTTTAAGACGCTTGGCCAGCTTTGCTCCACCTCTGGCCCGTGGTCTTTGATGAGGATTCCTTTCCCCATGACTGACCGACTTTACGTCACTTCCTCTTGTGTTGACGCATGCGCCTTCACAAATTTGTTCCAAGTAGCTTTTCCAGGAAAAATCGCACTTGTAGTCCATGGGCCAGATAGGGTTACCGTGCACCCCCCCCCCCAGGACAGTCTGAGACCACGTTTTTTTTGTTTCTTGGACCTCCCCCGATATCAAAAGTCTATGCCATTAAAAAAAAGTTGGGATGGACTACCTGTTTTGGGCCATTTTCAAAATGGCCGCCGTCAAAATCTGGTAATCACGTTTTGTGCCATAACTTGAGTTCTAAGGCAGTCAGAGCCACAAAATTGGTGTCTATGCATATGATTTTGGGGGTGAGTAATTCAATTATGCCAATAAAAAATGTTTCAGTCTTGTGGAAAATTAATAAACAGCTATTCAAACGTACTTTTTGTGCATTTTCGGTCATTTTATTCGTGTTAGTCCATGGGACAGAGAGGGTTACTGTGCACCCTCCACCCATGAAAGTCTGAGACGAAGTTTTTTTTGCTCAATAGACCTCCCTTCAATATCAAAAGTCGATGCCATCAAATAAAAGTCTGATGGACTACCTATTTTAGGCCATTTCAAAATAGCCGCCATTGAATTTTGGAAATCACGTTTTGTGCCATAACTTGAGTTCTAAGGCAGTTAGTCACAAACTTGGTGTCTATACATATGTTTTTGGGGATGAGGACTCCAATTATCCCCGAAAAAATATTTCTGTCCTGTAGATAATTCATAAACAGTTAAATAAACGTATTTTTCGTGTATTTTTGGTCATTTTTGTGTATTTTAGTGCGAACACAGAAAAAAACTAACCTTAAAATTAAACTTGCAGTGTTATTTTATTCCGTGAATAATGAGAATTACAGTGTTGAAAATTGTGAATAAAAATAAAAATTTGCTTATGACTAGCATGATAAATGAGAAAAAAATTGGTGTAGAAAATATTTAAAAAACAAAGCGGTGACTGTTCCATTAACCGATTAGAAGTACATGTATTATTTATGTTATTTTCACATGAGCTGAAAGTTTTAGGTTTTATTATCATAGTTATAATGTTACTAGTATTATTACGCTGTGGTGATATAGAAATAAACCCGGGTCCTAAAGTGTCGAACCTTTCACTTTGGAGCTCCAATGTACGTGGTTTAAACTCATTAATGATCGATTGTATTTTGGCAGATGTTGCAAGTAAATTTGATATTCTATGTATTTGTGAAACTTTTCTAAACCTGACTAGCACAGTCGATTTAAATATACCTGGTTACTTACCAATAATTAGAAAAGATAGAGCAGGCCATGGGGGAGGAATAGCTTTATATGTAGCAAATTCTTGTGCTGTCAAAAGATTAATTCATTTTGAGCTTCCCGAACTTGAATCTCTCTCGGCTGAAGTCAAAACCCACACTTCTGTTTTTGCTGTCTGTGTCTGTTATCGGCCACCTGATAATACTACTCAATTTTGGGAAGACTTACAGGAATCCATAGATGATGTAAAGCAGGCTGGCTATGAAACAATAATTATAGCAGGGGACCTAAATGCCGACCCAAATACTCTTAAGACACAATGGAACAAATTGCAATATCTTTGTGGATCTAACTATTTAAAAACATGTATTAGCGAGGTAACGCGCTTAACAGCCACGTCAGCTACCACACTCGATCAAATTGTAATTTCGAAAAACCTACCAATCTGTAATATATCTATTTTCCCCCCTTTGGGTAACAGCGATCATAACCAAATATCTGCCGAAATACCTTTAATAAGAGTACATAGACGATCCACGTACAACCGTCTTATTTGGCAGTACGACAAAGCCGACTGGGAAGGTTTCGCACTGAGTACTTTTAATTGGGATTTATGTTTTACAGATACTGACATTGATAATTGCACTTTTAAATGGACAGAAACTTTTATAAATCTTGCGCGTACGTTTATTCCAAACAAAATAATTTCTATTAGACCGTGGGATAACCCTTGGTATACCACAGAACTCCGCCGTCTACGCAGAAGGCGCGACCGCCTTTACAAAAAGGCCAAGCGTACTGCCACTTTCACTGCTTGGAAATTATACCGTCAGGCCAGAAATTCATATGTAAAAGAAATTAAACAGGCCAAACTAAACTATGAACAGCGTCAAATTGACAAAATAAATAGCTTTGCACCAGGGTCTTCAAGATCATGGTGGCAAACTGTTAAAGTATTTTATAAAAGTAAAAGTAAACATTCTTCCATTCCATCAGTTCAACTGCCCAACGGTAATGTTACAAACGACCCTTTTCTCAAAGCTACGATGTTTAATAATTTTGTTATAAGTAATTCTAATCTAGACAATACTAACGCCACTCTCCCTCCAATACATTACGAGACAGAATCTCGATTAAACAGCATTAAATGCTGTGAACTAGAAATTTGTGATATATTAAAATCTCTTGACCCTAACAAAGCCAGTGGGGCAGACGGGATAAGCCCCAGAATGTTAAAATATACTGCTTCCTCTATCTACCCTTCTCTCACACGCCTTTTTAATATTTCTCTAGAGCAAAAATATATCCGTCTGTTTGGAAGAACGCAAACGTAACTCCTCTTTATAAAAAAGGTGACGCTTCCCTACTTAACAACTACCGACCAATATCAATTCTTAGTGCAGTAAGCAAAGTTATGGAAAAGGCTATTTTCAAACACACTTTTAATTTTATCAGAGATAATAATCTATTACATACCTTACAGTCCGGTTTTATGCCTGGTCATAGCACCCATCAGCTCGTCCACCTATATCATGTTTTCTCTGAAGCTTTAGACAATAAACAAAAAGGAAGGCTAGTATTCGGTGATATTTCGAAAGCTTTTGATCGAGTGTGGCATGCTGGCGTTATACATAAACTGAATAATTTTGGTATAACCGGTGAACTTAATTCCTGGTTTTCAAGCTATCTTTCTGAACGTAAACAGAGGGTAGTACTTGACGGGTTTACTTCATCTTACGGCGGCTTGCAAGCCGGCGTACCCCAAGGGTCGGTTCTAGGTCCTCTGCTATTTTTAATTTTTATTAATGACATAAAATACAGTTTAGAGTCAACTTTGAGTTTATATGCAGATGACAGCCTTTTCTGTAAGTTTTCTAACAATATTCATACCTGTAACTTGGCGTTAAACAGAGATTTGTGTCGCATTGACTCCTGGTCTAAACAATGGCAGGTTATGTTTAGCGCAGAAAAAACTTGTGACATGGTTCTCTCTTTAAGGCCAAGTTCCGACCCCTCAAATCCTCTAACATTTTCAGGTAGCCACCTGAAGTCCGTCTCTACACACAAACATCTCGGTGTCACTTTCAGCAGCGATTTAAAATGGACTATCCATGTAAATGATATATGTATTCGTGCTGAACAAAGAATATGCAATATGTACTCATTATCCTTTAAATTAAATAGAAAAACCTTAGAGACTTTATACTTCAGTTTCATCAGACCCATCCTGGAATACGCCGATGTACTTTTAACAAATTTAACTGAAAATGATTCTCTTAAAATAGAAAAAGTTCAAAAACGGGCAGGTAAAATTGTATCTGGTGCTATTAAAGGTACCTCATATGATGTAATAATTAACGAACTCGGGTGGGAACCATTGAATGTTCGACGTAACCGCAGACAATTACTATTCTTTTCCGATATTGTTCATGATCATACACCATCCTATCTTTGTGACGACTTGCCTCCTTCCGTACAAACCAGGACTGACAATCGCTACCAATTGAGAAATGCCAATTTAACCAACTACAGGCCCAGAACAGAAACATTCCGTAATTCATTTTTCCCTTTCACCCTGAATACCTGGAACACTACCGATGAAGCAATCAGATTAATCGACGATCATAATATACTTTTATCTAAAATAAAACATCCAATCCCTAAAAAAACCCCACATTTCTATAAATTCTCAAGAAAAGTCAATATAATAATGTCTAGATTAAGAATGAACTGCAGTGAATTAAAATATCACCTGTATATCAATCATGTATCAGAAACTCCTAATTGTTTATGTGGATGTATAGAAACGCCTCAACATTACTTTTTGGAATGTCCATTATATTTAACTCACAGAGACATTTTACTTGCATATTTTCGATATACTGAAGCTCCCTTGTCTTTAAAAAATATTCTTTATGGTGACATTCCAGAAAATATGACCAAAACTTTAATTGCTGCAGTTGAACAATATATATGTGAAACACAACGGTTTTCTATACTAAGTTTATGTGAGTGACACTGTATAAATGTTTTTCAGTTTTCTGCCTTGCCATGCTGTATTCACACCGATGTAACATAATTAAACATTCTGTTGTGCAACAAATGCACTAACAATTTATTTGGTAATGACAATCCATTGTCTTGCTGTGCTTATAATATTTTCTTATTATTTAGACAGCAGCATGTCTGGTATCTCGGTCTGCAGCCCGCTGCAACATGGTGTTGCTAGACATGGTGCAAGCATATTCATTTTCTAGTTGCATTTTAGTACGTTACACTCTTATATTATGTTGTTCATATGACAGCATCATGTCTAGTATCTGGGTCTGCAGCGTGCTGCAATCATCGGGGTGGTGGATATGCAGGCATACATTTGACTATTTTCGAGTTGCTCTTGCATGGATACCACCTCAGTCTGCAGCCTGCTGCAGCACCGGGACGCTGGCCATGATGCTAGTGTAATTTCATGTCCGAGCTGCTCCCTAAAAGTTATCATATTTTACGCTGCGCTGTGTATATGCCTGCAGCGTGTATTCCAAGTGTTTTTTGATAAATACCTTTACCTTATACTTAACATTGTTCATATGACAGCATCTTGTCTACTACCTGCGTATGCAACCTATCGCAATGCTCAGTTAATGGACTCGCTGCTGTCATATTTAAGTTCTAAACGCCACATTGTCTTCAGTGAACCAGTTATAACTGTTTCATACTATGACAGTACATTTTTTCGTGCCCTGACTTCCACTTAAATGGATCTACACTGACTTATATTACAAGACGGAGCGCTGCGCCTCCTCCACCCCCGCACCAACTACAGCAGCCTGCACGAAACCAGTCATCATGTCACCACTCAGCGAACGAAACCTCGTATTACTATTTTGTATATGTTTCAATTGCTTGATAAAATATGTTTATACAAAAAAAGAAGTACATGTAATCTTCATCCATTTTGGATCTGACCAGCAGCTGAGTAGAATATTTCCTTCATTGCAAAAAAAAACAATACTTTCACATAAGATCATATCGCCACTTTAAAATTTAAAACGGCAGATACACCCTTTCAATTTCAAAGGGAAGATTTAGTTATTGACAATCATTCTTATGTATTACACACTCATTTCACCAGTCTATCTAACACACATTTAAAAACAGAGTTTCTAACATAATAGTTGCCGTGTCATCAAAATGTCACCTTGACAGTGATGAGGAATAGGTTTAACTAATCAGTAGCTGATGATATGTTTATTTTATGTTCTATAGTAGTTCAAACCGTGTTTCATATTCTGGTGGAGCAAGGATTTTACGACCATTTCTGCTGTCACCACCATACAAATTTGATGACACGGCAATTATTATGTTAGAAACTCTGTTTTTAAATGTGTGTTAGATAGACTGGTGAAATGAGTGTGTAATACATAAGAATGATTGTCAATAACTAAATCTTCCCCTTGAAATTGAAAGGGTGTATCTGCCGTTTTAAATTTTAAAGTGGCGATATGATCTTGTGTGGAAGTATTGTTTTTTTTTGCAGCGAAGGAAATATTCTACTCAGCTGCTGGTCAGATATAATATGGATGAAGATTACATGTACTTCTAATCGGTTCATGGAACAGTCACCACTTTGTTATTTTGTACACTTCAATATTTTCTACTACAGTTTTTTTTTGATTTATCATGCTAGTCATAAACAAAGTTTAATTTTTATTTACAATTTTTAACACTGTAATGTTCATTATTCACGGTATAAAATAACACTACAAGTTTTATTTTAAGGTGGGAGTTTTTCTGAGTTAGCACTAAAATACACAAACATTACCGAAAATACACGAAAAATACGTTCATTTAACTGTTTATAAATATTTTTTATTGGGATAATTGGATTCCTCATCTCTAAAAACATATGTATAGACACCAAGTTTGTGACTCTAACTGCCTTAGAAAAGTTATGGCACAAAACGTGATTTTGAAATGGCCTAAAATAGGTAGTCCATCCGAATTTTATTTGATGGCATCGACTTTTCCTATTGGGGGAGGTCTAATAAGCAAAAAAAACTTGGTCTCAGACTTTCATGGGCGGAGGGTGTACAGTAACCCCCTCTGGCCCATGGACTAACACAAAAAATGACCGAAAATGCACGAAAAATACGTTGGAATAGCTGTTTTTTAATTTTCCATAAGACAGAAACATTTTTTATTTGCATGATTGAATTCCTCGCCCAAAAAAACATATGTATAGACACCAATTTTGTGATTTTAACTGCCTTAGAACTCAAATTATGGCACAAAACGTGATTTCAAAATTTCAATGGCGGCCATTTTGAAATGGCCTAAAGTAGGTAGTCCATCCGACTTTTATTTGATGGCATCGACTTTTGATATTGAGGGAGGTCTGATGAGCAAAAAAAACTTGGTCTCAGACTTTCATAGGTGGAGTGTGCACAGTAACCCTCTCTGTCCCATGGACTAACACAAAAAATGACCGAAAATGCACAAAAAATACGTTTAAATAGCTGTTTATAAATTTTCCACAAGACTGAAACATTTTTTATTGGCATAATTGAATTCCTCACCCCCAAAAACATATGCATAGACACCAATTTTGTGACTCTAACTGCCTTAGAACTGAAGTTATGTTACAAAACGTGATTTCCAGATTATGATGGCGGCCATTTTGAAAATGGCCCAAGACAGGTAGTCCATCCCAACTTTTTTTTGATGGCATCGACTTTTAATATCGGGGGAGGTCCAAGAAACAAAAAAAACTTGGTCTCAGACTGTCCTGGGAGGGGGGGGAGCACGGTGACCCTATCTGGCCCATGGACTATTGTTAAAGCGTGAAAATAATGTGGCTTCACAAGTTCAGATGCCTTTTATAACAAAACCATGTCAACTATAAGACGTTTATCTTATGTTAGTTCTGTTTTGGGCCAGCGTTGCAGACGATGATCTATCCTTAAAACAACATAAAAACAACGGCCCTGAGAAACAATGTAGTTGATGGCGTGAGAGAAGTGTTTGACTGTTTGTTGGTTTGATGTTAGGCCAACGTCACAGACGGTGTAGTTGGGCTGACTGGTAAAAAAATTGTTCATTTAATGATAAAAGCATGAAATTTTGCATGCTAGGAGAACATACCATGACGGTAAATTTTAGCTATAGGGCCATTCCAAATTTGACCCTTGACCTTAATGGCGGCCATTTTTCAAAATGGCCGCCAGAATATACGTGTCTCGATATCTCAGTTCCGAAATCACTTGGAAAAATGATCTTGGTGTCTAAATATACATTTTCAGGACCAAGTAGTACAAAAAAAGACAATAACAAATACGCAAAATTGACCTTTAACCTAAAGGTGGCCATTTTTTAAAAGGCCGCCGGAATATACATGTTTTATTATCTCAGTTTCTAATCCACTTAGAGTGTTTTTAAAATGTTTTTGGTGTCTAAACATACATTTTCTGGGTCAAGGATTACAAAAAGGACAATTATAAATACGCAAATTTAATATTTGACCATCGTGACATTCATTTTATTTCAAAATGGCCGCCAGAATATACATGTTTTAATATATCCGCTACTAATCAACATAGAATTTATTATCTCAGTTTCTAATTGATTTAGAAAAAAATGTTGTTGTCTAAATGTACATTTTCGGGACCAAGGATTACACAAAAGGCAATTAAAAATACGCTAATTTAATATTTTTTATCTCAATGGTGGTCATTTTTCAAAATGGCCGCTAGAATATATATGTTTTAATATCCCCTACTAATTAACATAGAAAAAAGATCTTGGTGTTTAAATATACATTTTCAGGACCAAGACAAAGGATTAGGGAGAATATAATAATCCGAAATACGTATCTAAATGATCTGATAAATGCTTGTTTTATCGTTCCATTGATTTATTTACAAATCATCGCCACATTAATATGAATGCAGATACATGTATGGCAATGCTTTTTGGTTGATACAGGCTGAGATCGGAAGCATTAAAAAAGTATATTTGCCATCAAATATTATTTCCCGTCTACAGCTATTTGACTTGGCGGAACGTTTAAAAACAAAAAGGCAAATGGCTTGATGTATTTTATTTACAATATAACAAAAATAATTTGGCACAAACTGACGAAAGAAAAACAGCATTAGCAGACATTACATTATGTTCCCAAAAAGCATAGGCCCTATTTTCGTCAAAATATTGGCATGACAGATCTGTTTTTTTGCATGGAACCAGCAACAGACACAGGATACATATGCCCGACACCTACAAGATGCAAGTATGCTGGCTGAACTAAACAAAGAAGATGTTATTATTTAGAAGGTCAAGTATCATATTGATATTGATGTCTTGTAAACATGGTAAATGAACCTCTACAACCGCGCCAGACAAGTAAAGGAGATAACTTGACGAATAGAAATTCAAGACATCAACGTAGTGCTGATTCCCAATAAGATAAAGAACTAGTTGAGGCTCTATTTAAATCTACACTGTTTATTATCATAATGGTGTCAGAAACAGTTTTACAAGATTGGGCAACAACCTGTGTCATTATTTTAACACAGATCAAGCTATATATGCACCAAAACTCAAGGGCAATCACCCTGGTAGACATCGATCTTATTGACCATAGCACGTGTTTGGCAAGTCAATATCCTCGAAATAAGGCGAGTGGATTGAGCCACACACATTTGAATACTCTGAACAGTGATCATTTTATGTATGGAAGTGTTTCAGACAAGCTACAGCAGTCATACACTCCACCAATTTATCCGGGGTGAGATTAACCTGTCTTCCTATTTTAGGTCTATGTGACAAATGGAAATATGTTTGACTAAACACAGTGTGTGCAAGATACATGTAGATGTATTTAGATATATAGTAAAATCTGTCAAAATATATAAACTATTTTATTTGTAGCAATAACAGGTTAAAAGCTATTTATATTTTTATATTTTCATATTAAACAGGTTTCAATGGCAACAATGTTTGATTCTAATAATAACTATCCAAAATGAGTTTTCCACCAATATAATTAGTCTGAGTTATTAAGATGCCGTTTTTTAAATCATTCTATATTCAAGATTTTAGAAATACCTTAAAATATATTTTTTTCAGGCTTATATTTCAACTATATTGAAGTTACTAATTAATATGCGTTTTTTGTTGGATGAAGAAAAATGTTTAGTATATATTTTATTCCCTGCCATTAACAAATTATATTTAAACACAACAATTCGATAGTGACTGGATTGTGGGTGAATATAGTTCATGTCGCTTTCTGCACATTCATGGCAATATCGCGACCGAAGGAAACATTATGTCCTACTTTTATCGAATACCTTCTTTATCGAACACATCACCAGTAACTGAACTATAACTAAAAATTGCCAGGTAATCTAACACATTGATCTTCATTTATTTTTGACTGACAATTATATGACTGCCATTGAATTATTCTGTGGAATTAAGGTGTTTAGGGTCTATTTTTTGTAATTCTTGACCTCGAGTATGAGACAGTGTTGACACATATATCTATTATAATAGTTATTTTTTTAAATGGCCGCAGTTGAGGTCTGTAAAATGTGTTTTGTTGTATTAAAATATTTAAACATTTTTTGTTGCTATACTGCCTTTGAAAATGTAGGCCTATATTAAGATACAAATTGTTCGCTTATAAATGGGTAATTAGCCGAAATATTGACAATTAAATATATTCGGCCGGCCATTTTGTAAACTGGCTGCCATTGAATTCATAAAGATGTTCTTTTGTTAGATTAAAATTTCTAAAAGTACCTTTTTTATCAGTGCCCCAGAAAATGTATATTCAGATACAGATATTCCGATTTTACGTGGAATAAAAGCTGTGATATTGACACATATACATGTAGATTTTTGCAGATTACATGCAGCCAGTTTGATTTTTTACAATGACCACCACTGGTATCAGTAAAATATGTTTTTTTTGTTGGATTATTGTGTTTGAAACTACTTTTTATTAGTATCAGTAACCATGAAAATGAATATTTAGATAAAAATATTTCGATTTTCGGTGGATTAGAAGCTGAGAAATTGATAAATACTCAGATTTGATTGGCCATTTTGTTAAATGGTCACCACTAGACTCATAAAATGTATGTTATTATGTTGGATTATTGTGTTTAAAAATACTTTATTATCAGTACCACTGAAAATTTATATTTAGCTAAAAATATTTCCGAATTCAGGTGGATTAGAAGTTGATATATTGACACGCATCGTATGTGGAATTTGTCGGCCATATTTAAAACGGCCACCATTGGAGTCAGTAAAAATAATTTGTTTTGTTGCAAGTGGCCTCCAAAATAATTATACATTTAGACATAGATATTCATATTATTTGTGGATTAGAAGGTGACATAAAAATTATAGACACTTATCATATATTTTGTCAGCCATTTTGTAAAATGCTATGTGTTGGATTATTGTGTATAAAAATAGTTCATTTATCATCAGTATCCTTGAAAATGTATATTTAAATTAAAATATTTAGATTCTAAGTGGATTGGGCACTGAAATATTGACACTAAGTTACATTTTGCCGGCCATTTTGTAAAATGGCCGCCAGCGAGGTCACAGGTCATTTTTTTGATGGCTCCATAGCTAAAAACATTCTTAAGTGTGTTCTCTTACAGCATGTAAAATTTCATGCTTTTATCATTAAAGGAACAATTCCTTCATATATAACAACCAGTCAGCCTAACTAGTGGTCCAACATCGAAACAGCATAGGTTCAACGTTTTGTGTTTGCTGAAACTGACATAGGATGCTTGATATGTGATTTAAAAAGTGTTCAAAATGTCTGTGACATGCATTCCTGCTTTTTAGGATTTTTTCGTCACAGCTTAGAATAAGAAGATTCCACATGCATACCTGGTACGAATAATATATGGAATCCACCAATTGTCGCAAACATTGTGAAAGACGTAAGACGTCACCACATACCATGGCAGCACGAAGCCGCTTCAGATGTATGCGCAAGAGCCAAGCTGATAGTTTGACCTGAAGATGAATAATAACCCTAAACGACACAACTACTCACAAACCATCGAGTGACTTCACCACAGCTTGTCCCTGTTGCCAAGAATAAAGTGTGGCATACAAATAAACAGCTTTAATATAATGTTTATCTTCCAATTATACAGTACTTTAATACACTGTAACATGTTGTTACATTCAAGCCACAGTAACGTTATTTGTAAATTTTGCTTGCCAAGATGTGATCAATAAAATGGTAGCCTAGTATGTTCGCTGAGGTGTGTAAGGTGCTTTAACATGCTCAAATGCAAAGAATGCGACGCCAAATCATAATAAGTCTGTCAAGACGAGACGGCGAATTGTGATGCTATTTTGTTGATCAGAAATGACGGGTAATTTAAACAGATCTTCTTCCTCTACATGCGATGGGGGAGAGAAAAAAGTATCCCCACTTACATGGCAGACGCGGAATGTAATATTGGTCCAGGGATGACACACCTTTCCTGGTGAAACAGATGAAGTTGTCAACGAGGAGAAAGGGGAATATGAAGACAACACAATGTGCAGTGTTAACCATATCACTTCTTAATTATTTTAGAATTTGTTTATATTTTGTATATTTAGTTTTAAGTCTGTTTATTTATTTGAAGCTGAAATTGTTGGGTGCGCAATTTTCAACTTTAAGTGAAGGAAAAAAAACAGATTTCAAATGACTTCTTTGTTACTGTGTAGCTGCTGACGTTAAATAAATACTACTATCTTTCCAAAACTACAAGTTCACTGAACATAGGGATTGCAAAACACAAAGGTCATCGATAAATACATGGCTATATTCAACGAATTGTATTCAAAGTATACCAGTTTATTATAAATGTTTTATTTATCTGTCAGCACGGGATGTAGATGTCTCACAACGTCAGATATCGTTTTTATTATTTATATCTGAAAGGATTAAAGAAGAAAAGAGGAGCAAATAGGCACTATTATTTCAGGTCAAATGAATATTTGTTACAGATTGCGCCGATTATCTGTATTAGTCTCACATGGTCCTAAATTACTCATGGGTCGATATGAAGATATAAATAACAAAAACGATCAGGTATACGTCTTCTTGCACAGTACCATGGTGAATATTTTTCCTGCCGTTTTATGTGTTTGTATGTAATGTTTCCTTATTCGTTTTTCGTGGAAAAAGGTGGGATTCACTGTCTCACCTACCCCCGATCAGACCTCTGTAATGACCGTGTCATTTGTCCACCTTGAATGTTTACAGGCGACGTGTCAGTTCCACCAGGTGACAGGAAATTATTTTGCCAGTGCGTCTGGGCCAGACAAGACAATAGAGATGCTATGTTCTGTTCTCACCAAATAAAAGTAATATGTGATAGATAATTATTCATTGCTGACAGGCCGTCTATGCAGACGTATGGGTCAATAAAATGTAATACATACATTGTGTACAAAAAATTAAAACATGGATGTACAAAATATAGATCAAGTTACACTTTTGGTGATCACTACAGATACAATGAATAACTGATAGAAAAAAAATATGTGTCAGAGAAGATAATAGAGTGATCGAATATTGCTTAACGTCGCTTCATGGAAAGTCATGGCAATATTGCGCAGATGGCTGGATACCTGAATTCGGGAATATGCCCTGCTCCTATCGAATGACTTCAAGAGTTTTTTCATAGTCTACAGCATCATAAACAGTATTGCACACTCCAGATTTTTGAACAGTTTGGAACACTATATATGTACAACCTAGCTAAATCCAACCAGGCCAGGATTCGAACCCAGTATCGCCGAGTTTTGAGACACAAGCAGACCGAATGAACCATCTAGACCAAGATTACAGAGACGTCACCCGGAAAACACGAAACGTTTAATCGACGATAGGTTAATGTTGGTTCAGCATTAGAAATTGTGGGCCAACCTCTATCCAACATTGGCTCAGCATCCTGTTTTGCTGGGTATGTCCTGATCCAAAGAGAATAGTTTAGACACGAGTGATGTATAAGTACAGGAAAAAAGTTCATCGATTGATCACACTTGCATCACCTTTCCTTTTCATTTTCGTCACCTGGTTTTAGGCATTCTCTACTCTGATCTGCTGTTCTGTGCTGTTCTCTACTCGGCGCCCGCGTATTTATGGTCACATATTATGTTGTGTCACAAAATCAGCTGATGTTTTATAATTTTTACTTGGTTGGTACTTAAATTGTAGTAGAATATATCAGTTGGACCGGCCACCTCTCTTGATGATGATCTGTTGCAAATATATAAAAAGTGTTAATGTGAAGCCAACACACTCCCTTCTACACATTTACTGAATTCATTTGATATTTTTAAGATAGTATGTTTAAATTTAGATTACTTCGTGAAGGGCTATGTCACTTTCAGCCATTTTTAGATGGCGTAACTGTCAGCTACAAATGAACAGAAAGCCCATGTATTAGGCTGGGGTAAGTACGACACGAGATTAACTATGAAAGTTCAACTATTTGTTATTTAAACCAAGCAAAAAGTTGTTTTGTTAAACTCGAATCATCACAAGTGTCTATGCTAGCTCTTTCGGCTTCATTTGAATACATATGTTATGGGTATATATCCATTATAAATATTTAACTATTTCAGTGTGGTGACCGACTTTAGACGTCAGAATCCGACGTATTTGTAGTCAGAATCTTATATCTATAGACGTCATATTCTGGCGCTGAAAGGGTTGACTAGGAATAGTTTATACTAGTGGCTTTACTTTCAAGAAAAGGGGATATCCTGCTTGTCTTGACCTACAAGCGCAAACTCAGATAGAATGTGAAAGAGTAGACCCTAGGTATGTAACTTTCGACTTCAAAATTGTGTTTGTTCGTCACATTATTTGTTTAATTGTACAAAATGTAAAATTCTAAACTTACATATTACTGTATACATTTCATTCATCAAACCCACCCATACTCTAGTTCAAATCTATTAGATTGTGTGCTATATGCCATACCTCCATCTGCGAGTTGAGTTGTTTAACTGATTATATTTTGGCTAATAATTATAATTACTTAGTGCTTATAATTGATTGGCTTCAGGATTAAGTTACCCGATGACGACGGGCAGAATGTTTAAAGCTGTAAACATCACAACATCCCAGTAAACGTGATGCATTGAACCAATGCTGGCTTAATGTTGGGCCAGCGACACAGATGGTGAGTCAACATTTATCAAAGCATTGGTGAATGCGTTAGACTGGTATGACTATTTCTCTTCTACACAACATATATCAGATCCTGGCAAAAATACGGTGAATGGAATTGTCAATTCGCCTATCCACCAAAACAAAAATATTATTTTTTAAATAATATGAGTTTTTAGACATATGGTAATTTTCCCTTAAAGCCTTAAAGCGTTAAATTTAAAAATGTGACTTTTCAGCCACTTAAAGTTGTGTCTCGCTACTGCGGGGTACCCACAACTTCAAGTGGGTGAAAATCACCTATATTTGTTAAATTTGGGACTTGAAATGTGCAAATCAATGTTTAATATCATATTTAATTCACAACAACAGTGATTTAATCAGCTAATAAAGCCACTTAACACGACTGGTGTAAGGGTTCACTATTTTAAGCTTGAATTTACCATTGTAATCTCTATCCACTACAAGCCGCAAATTGCTGTCGCAATTCTCGACATGTAGTGGATGAAAATAACTAGAAGTGGGTGTGAAATTAAAGAAAATTTCAATGTATTGGATTCATGAAAATTTGCTTTCTAAAACCCTCAATTGTGTGGAAAAATAGGTCTCTTTACAGGGATGTAAAATGATGCTTCGATAAGTAGCATTACAAGAAATAACGCAAATAGTTAAAAAAAGAGACAATTTTGTTAAGTGATAAATATGATTGAGCACTAGTTGTGATAAGTGTACCTAGTCATCTCTATGACCACTGGTGACCTGACAATAATCCCCAGCTTTGTTATTGGCGAGTGTTCTGGCAAAGATTGGCTCACTCCAATTAAGGGAATTCTAAATTCGTATACATTCCGCCCAGACCCTGTCAAATGCTATTCTGCTGTGCTATTATTGGCCGTGCGCACGGATAAATAAAGCTCTTTCGCCGTTTTTGTCACAATGGACGGCCATCCGCTTCCTGTTTGAAGAGGCCGTGATGACGTCATCAAATTATGGCGCGCGTGGAGCAAACGTTACACAGAGGGCCTCAGACATTGACATTCCCAGCAAACACGGTGTATTCACCCAATGCTGTTTCAATGTCGGGCCAGCATCGAAGACGGTGGGCCAAAATTGAAACAGTATTTGGTGAGAGAGTCGTGTTTGCTTGGTCGGTCGGTCGGTAGGTCAGATGTTGAGGGTTTCAGACATTGACTTTGATCGGTTTAATGCTGGGCCATCGTTACAGAGAGGGTCTCAAAGAGCAGCAGATATTGCCCAATGCTGGGTTGATGTTGGGCCAGCGTCGCAGACGGTGTTACAGAAATAAACCAATGTAGGGTTAGTATCTGATATTTGTTGAGATAGCTCAGTGAAACTGGTTAAACATCGAGCCAAACCGTTACAACGACCATTGGGAGTGGACAACCCAAGACAGAGGGCGCAGGTCCTGATGTGGTTGAAGCTGCCTGCCTGGGAAGTCGGACAATGCGGATTCGCTCACATAAGTTTCTTCCCCGCTCACTTGTAATGGCTTCGTGACCGAGAAGTAGCATGCTTGGCCTGAGAGCGCCAGGGCCCGAATTTTAAATCATGTGTCTGAAGAGTATTGCCATCTCATTCATTTCACTACCATCAGGAGGTTTTCCACGCACAGTTTAGCCTATATGTGCTCACATGTGGTTTTAAACCCCATTCATCTCGTCATTTTGTTGTTGATAAAATATACTAGTACTTAATTCACCGAAAATAATAAAGAACCCATCAGTGAGTTGGATCCAGTACACAAACGGCAACAGCTAGGGCAAAAAAAAATGTTCAACAGGATAACGTTTGTGTGACTGTTTACATTCTTCCCTGAAACAGATCACTCACTATCTTGATAATAGTGATTCAACCGCTTAAGCTTCCTCTTTTAATTTGAGCAAAATATAGCATATTCTGAATACACTTCATTGATTGAAAAATGGGTGATAATATTGATTATACTTGTCTTACTTCAGACAAAAGATTCATAATATTTTCTATAAATCAAACGTCCGTTTGATATGGAATTAGAAACTACTAAGCTATATTTTAATTTAGAGCTTGATATAATTAAGACATATCATGATAAAGATTATTAACGCTGATGAACATAATATGGTGGTTTACTTGAGGGAATAAAAACAGCACACTGCTGTTCAAGTACAAACAGCTGTAACTACTCACTTTAATAGAAAGCAGTTACTGCTGCTTGCCTTTACATCACAGGACAGAGAGAGAGTGTGTGGGTGGAGATGACACGATCACGTCACGTGCTCTATCGAGTACAAAGCGAGACTTCAGTGTGGCTAAGCTCCAGAATAGACGTCTGTTACACCCAGTA
The DNA here is from genome assembly GCA_964017125.1 of Flabesymbios commensalis. NCBI lineage: Eukaryota > Metazoa > Annelida > Polychaeta > Terebellida > Flabelligeridae > Flabesymbios > Flabesymbios commensalis. Next base: position 11,006,015 of record OZ024904.1, read on the forward strand.
ATTTGAAGAAGCCGTCCTTACGTGGGAAACTCTGCTTCTGTTTACTTTAGTATGAATGGGTCAGTTAAATAATGATTGAACCAAGGAATAGACAATGAATGAATAAATGAATAAATGAATAAATGAATAAATGAATAAATGAATAAATGAATAAATGAATACATAAATAAATAAATAAATAAATGAGTAATGAATGAATGAATGAAAGATTGAATGAATAAATGAATGAATGAATGAATGAATAAATAAATGAATGAATGAATGAATGAATGAATGAATGAATGAATGAATAAATGCATGACTGACTGACTGACTGACTGACTGACTGACTGACTGACTGACTGACTGACTGACTGACTGACTGACTGACTGACTGACTGACTGACTGACTGACTGACTGACTGACTGACTGAATAAATAAATACACTGACTGACTGACTGACTGACTGACTGACTGACTGATTGACTGACTGACTGACTGACTGACTGAATAAATAAATAAATAAATAAATAAATAAATAAATAAATAAATAAATAAATAAATAAATAAATAAATAAATAAATAAATAAATAAATAAATAAATAAATAAATAAATAAATAAATAAATAAATAAATAAATAAATAAATAAATAAATAAATGATTAAATTATTAGTTAATGAATGAGTGCATGAATGAACGAATGAGTGAATAATAAACAAGATGATGCGTAAATGAATATTTAATACTTAACATAATATGCATATAAAATCTGTACAAACTCTTCCTGTGTGCACTCATATAAAATACTTCTATATGGTTGTATTTTGCTAATTTGAATGAGCCTATAGATGAAACAGATGATTATGCTTGATATTGTGCAGATGTCTTCCTAATTGCGTCTAATCCTCGTCTTCGTGACACTGATCAATACCAGATTAGCTAGCGTCTGTGATTGGTTTATGATGACAGAGCGGGTGCTAATGCTGGGCCAATGCTGGGGCAACGTCAGCATTGACACAGCCATTGTCTCTAATTGGTTTATAATAACAGAGCGGTTGCATTCAGTAAGTGTAATAGAATGATGTTTCAACAACTAGTGTTATATATATATATTTCCTCCTGCTGACCTCACTGCTCATAATAGTATTTGTTTTGCATTATTTTCTGATTTTTATATAGTTGCTTATCTAGGGGGTGGCTATAGACCCGATGACCTAACATTTCACCAGCGTCAGCTCAATGTCCCATGATTACTCTGTAGGAGAATACACATCTTAATAGTCACGTTTTCAAGACAGTATTAATCAAAGTATAATTCTACTAATATTGATAACGGACGAACGAACGAACGAACGATCATATGCACACACGCTCGCATGAACGACCGAACGAACGAACAAACGAACAAACGAACAAACAAACAAACGAGTGACAAAACAAACGAGCGAACGAATGAACGAACGAACAAAAAAGAAAGAAAAAAACAAACAAACAAACAAACAAACAAACAAACAAACAAACAAACAAACAAACAAACAAACAAACAAAAAAACAAACAAACAAACAAACAAACAAATAAACGAATGAGCGAACGAACGACTGAACAAACAAACAAACAAACAAACAAACAAACAAACAAACAAACAAACAAACAAACAAACAAACACAAACAAACAAACAAATAGCAAATTATTATTATTGTATACCCGGTGAGACAATAATAAATATTTAAATGTGACATCTAGCTATACAGAGGCTGCAAATGATTCACAGTTGCTGGTTTCACAAAGATAAAGCATAAGATTTACCTTTCTCTCCTGCTTTATGTTTTTTTTATTAGTAATCAGTGAGACAGGTGCATCTACTAATTACATGTCTAATTAGTGACGATTTACGTTCTGTGTATTGAGTGTAACTAGACAATAAGACATGTGTAAATGGTTGTCAGGCAATACACTTTTTAAGTCAAGCGTTTATTTGCAAAAAAATCGTTTAACCCTGCGGGATACGATTTTCGACTTCAAAATCTTGCAGCAAAACTCGGTTCCGCATCAAAACAGTTATATCTAATCTGGCAGTTGTATTGTTTCTCAATAAATGGCGTATTTGCATACAACTGTATAACGACTGCGACCTATATATACCTAGGCATGGGCAGAAATGAATATAACTAATGGTGATACAATTAGAAGTTCATGCTGCATTCGATTGATTTTCAATTATCAGGGGAAATGAAACATAGTGTTAAATTTTTACAATTAGTTGAAGTCAACACTTTTCATGAAATGTAAATCAGCCCCACGAGAGTCTTGGCGCAGGTGGAGACATCTAGTGGTGAAGACAGGCAGAGCAATTAGACATGGAACACATCCGAACAGATATTATATAGTAGGCCTGTCCCTCTAAGCTACACATTATACAAAACTAGCTTTGACCAGTGCTCTGCACCAGCAAAGTTAGTAAGTAGGCCTCAGTGGCATAATTGAAACACTGCAGCCTGTACAAAGATATCATGAATATACTCATGAGACATACATAATCAAAAGGGACAATTAATACAATATAATATAACATAAGCTCCTGTTAAGTGTGTGGATATGTATTATTAGGGATATTATTGAGGATAGAATTAACCCACATGTTGACACAATGCTAGTTCAATGTTGGGCCGATGTTTACGCTGTTTACTTGCATCTCAGCAAGATGCACTGCTCGGTGCTAAATGAATGCTGGCCAGCGCGGGCAACGCTGCCCCAACATCCGTGTCAGCCTGTGCTCTGTAGACACACTGACACCAGCATAAAACACTTCCCTTTATTGAATAGGTGTTGGCCAGCGCCGGTGACGGTGGATCAGCATTGAACCGGCATTGTGTTTGTGTCGTGCTGATTGTAGTAGATTCAGACATCAGCCAGAAATTGTGATGAGCATAGAATAAAAGCCAAATTACAACAGAAAAAATATATTCTAGAATTTTTTAATAAACATTACAACCATCTCTGAATCTCAAAGCTTTGGGTAAGGTATATAATGGGTGGCGGGAAAAAGAGATATGGTCAAGGGGCTTGACAGACGAAGCCTAAAATCCCCTATTTTATTATAGTATAGATGACAGATATTATGTACGTTGGAACAATGGTGTTTTAATGTTGGTCCAACGTCTGCGACGCTGGCCCAACATTAAAACATCATTGTTTCAACATGTCGTGCTAACTGGGTGGTGGCTCTTTTTTTAAAGATACATGTTGTACGAAATATTTGCCCATCATTGCCCCAAAGCTACGACGGGTCAGCTTTGCTCCACCTCTGGCCTGTGGTCTTTGATGAGGATCCCTTTCTCCATGACTGACAGAATTTACGTCACTTCCTCTTGTGTTGACGCATGCGCCTTGACAAATTGGTTGACAAATTAGCTTTCACATAAAGAAGCACACTGGTTGAGAACGTGAAAATTGTGTGGCTTCACAAATCCAGCTATCCAGCTATATTTAAAACTATAAGACGTTCATCTTATGTTGGTTCAGTGTTTGGCCAGCGCTGCAAACGATGATCTATCCTTAAAACAACATAAAAACGACGGCTTACACCTGGGAGAAGTGTTTATTGGTTTGATGTTGGGCCAACGTCACACACGGTGGCCTAACATTAGAACAGCATAGGTTCAACGTTTTGTGTTTGCTGTAACTGACATAGGATAATTGATATGTGATTCAAAAACTGTTCAAATGTCTGTGACATGCATTACTGCTTCTCCGGATTTTTTCGTCTCAGCTTAGAATAAGAGGATTCCAGTTGCTTACCTGATACGAATAGTATATGGAATCCACTAAGCATATCAAACTTTGTGAAAGAAGAAAGACGTCACCACAGACCATGGCAGCACGAAGCCGCTTCATATGTATGCACAAGAGCCAAGCTGATAGTTTGACCTGAAGCTGAATAATCACCTTAAGCGACCCAACTACTCACAAACCATCGAGCGACTTCACCACAGCTCGTTCCTGTCGCTGAGAATAAAGTGGTGCATAAAAATTACCAGCTTTAATATAATGTTAATCTGAAATTATACTGTACTTTAATACACTGTAAAATTGTTGTTACATTCAAGCCACAGTAACGTAATTTGTAAATTTTACTTGACAAGATGTCATCAATGAATTGCTAGTATTTTCGCTCAGGTGTGTAAGGTGCTTTAACATGTTCCAATGCAAGAGAATGCGACGCAAGATCATAATAAGCCAGTCAAGTTTCTGCGTAAATATGTAATTCTTTCAGTGTGGCGACCGTCTTTAGACGTCCCAACACGTCAGGGATCGTTTTTATAATTTATATGTAAACCACGGATTCGTTATATTGATCTACCTAAAATTTCAGGTCAAATGAATATTTTCAATGAATAGTGTCTGCATTAGTCTCACATGGCCTTAAATAACTCATGAGTCGATATCAAGATTGAAATAATAGAAACGAGCACTGTAGTCTACATCTTCTCTCACAGTAACATGCGGATGATATGTTTTTCCTTTTTCTGTTTTTTTTATCCACTCTTTCCTTATTCGCTTTTCGTGGAAAGTGGTGGGCTGTACTGTCTCACCAATCCCCGACCGGACCACTGTAATCACTGTGTCATTTGTCCACCTGGGATGTTTACAGGCGACGTGTCAGTTTCACCAGACGACCGGAAGTTATTTTGCCAGTGCGTCTGGGTCCGACAAGACAATAGAGATACTATGTTATGTTCTTACTAAATAAAAGTAATATTTCATAAATAGATATTTTTTGACGACAGGATATCTATGCAGACATATGCGTCACGAAAATGCATTACATACCGTCTATAGATACAATAACAAAAATTATAATGTACAGAATATGGATATAATTAAACTTTTACCGATCACTACAGATACAATAAAAAAACTAATATAAGATTATGTGTCAGAGAAGATCATACAGTAAATGAATATTGCTTTATGTCACTTTTGTGCGCAATCATGGCAATATTGCGACAGACAGCTGGAAGCCTGAAGTCGGGAATATGCCCTGCTTCTATCGAATCACTTTAAGAATTTTATATGTAAAACCTCAATAAATCAGACCAGGCCAAGATTCGAACCTCTGACTGTACGGCCGAGTTTCGAGACACAACCAGACCGAGTGAACCATCTAGACCAGCCACAAGATTATAGAGACGTTACCTGGAACAATAACCTATTGTCAATTAACACGAAACGTTTAATCGACGATAGGTTAATGTTGGGTCAGCATTTGAGACTGTGGGGCAACTTCAATCCAACCTTAGCTCAGCATCTTGTTTTGCTGGGTATGTCCCGATCCAAAGGGAATAGTTTAGATACGAGAGATGTATAAGTACAGGAAAAAAGTTTATCGATTGATCACACTTTCATCTCCTCTCCCTTTCATTTTCGTCACCTGGTTTTAGGCATTCTCTACCCTGATCTGCTGTTCTGTGCTGTTCTTTACCCGGTGCCCACGTATTTATGGTCAAATATTATGTTATGTCACAAAATCAGCTGATACTTTTCAATTTGTATTATTTAGTATTTAAATTGTGGTAGAATATATTAGTTATACCGACCACCTCTCTGGATGATGAGCTATTGTCTGTCTGCCGCATCACATAACCTCAGAGTCTGTGATAAAGTTTTTTTCTCAGTGGATTATTGTTGCACAAGGTCTACTTAAACATTCTAGGGTGGGTGTGAAACTCTCGCCCTTGAGCAATTTTTTATAAATCTAAGATGGCTGCCAAAATGGCTTCTGTTATATAAATTCTATTATAATGTCTTCTAGTTATGCTAGAGAGGCATGTAATACATCAAAATAGGGGTTTTGAGGGATGCTCAATCGAAATATTTAGACTAGAAAGCTGGAAAATTGTGATATTCTGAGTTATTGACCATGTTATGGTATATATATGCCAAATTATGTAGTACCATATGACACACTACCTACCTATGTCCAAAATTAATCATTATATTTATTTGCATTATTTAAATTCAAGTATGGAAAAGATTATCAGCAGGACTCAAAGGGCCTACAGAAAAATAGTGGACATGCGAGAATCTTGTCGATTATAGATGCAAGTCGGAAGTATGGAGATGACTTGCACAGCAATTTACAAGACCAGTTAGCAGAAACAGCTACCTTGACTATTTTCTATCACAAAAATTGTGTTTCTAAGTATTCTTCCAAGTCCAATGTGACAAGATATGCTTTAAAAAAATGTTGCAGAAAAGCCCCCAAGAAAACTAAATCGTCTTCGGAATTTAATTAAATAAACATTGTCTTTATTGTGGAGAGATTTGTGACATTGTGAAACATGCAAATAACCCTGAGAAATAGAGACATGCCTTTTTGTGCCACTCCAGATACTCGGAGCACAACAAAAAGCCATACAAAGAGTTTCTGCATGATTGATGTAGAGCTCATAATGATGAATGAGCCAGTCAGGTCACACTTTGGCTGGAGGGGTCTCTGGATCTGATTGCTGCAGAGGCCAGATATCACAAGGACTGCATGTGCAAGTTTATGGGCCTCTGAAACATACAACTAACAGGAAAAGAATCAGGAATTGATGTGATTCAGGACTTGAGGCTGTCTTCAGCTTCATGTTGGAGAACAAGGACAGTCTATGGAATTCAGCCGAACTGTATGATATCTATATCAGTTGTAGTAGTAGTAGCTTATTGTCATTCACGATAGTCATTGAGAAGGTTAAGGAACAGTGTGCTTTGTCTGTCTTGAAGATAAGGAAGGATGAAAACGAAGACGATGAATTGGAACACAGCAAGATTAAAGTGGCAAGATGCATTAAACGTGAGTGCAAGCAAATAAAATGCAAAAGAACGCATTATGACATTCACATTAACATGGACAAGATGGACGATGCGGTTTCTCAAACACTATCATCAGTCTATGTTGTCCTTGGTCTCCCCAAAGTTGAATAAGACATTATCTGCTGCTATAATAGGGAACATAGTCACCAGTGAAATTACACATGAAGCCACTGGAAAATTTAAGAAGTCTGCTGCCCATGCTTCTTATACAGACACCAGTGTTCAGGGAATCTCCCACGCGGGTATTGATCTTATCCAGATCATTGCTGACAACTTCAATGCTGATATACTAGTATCCCCCTCCCCAATGGTAAGTTGTCTACCCACGCACTCGCAATGATTGCCATTCAACCTTTAGCAGCCCAATCACCAGAAACCACGGAGGAGAACAGATCAGACGAATAAAGAAGGACGATATATCTCAAAAACTACCTGAATATGATGGCCTTCTCAATGTGACCTACCAGTGTACACAAAATCCAGCTATGATTCAAGTAGCATCGACAAACGCTTCTCAGAATATGGATCGGTTTCAACAGGTGTCAAACTCAAGAGCTGAGGAGAATGACCTGCATTTTCTTCGTGTAATGCTATTTCTCTGGGAAATTGTCCTGAGTACAATGGTTTTAATACTAAGCTGTCCCGGGAGCAAGGACATTCCACGAAACCTAAAACCAAGGTCAAATATTTGCCTTTAATAAACAATTTGACATCAGACCTCAAAACAATGATGAGCTCGATCATGAAAGGCAAGAGGATTACAGCAGAAGCTGGCCAGGAGTATGTAGTATATACTGCAGACCAGCAGCTGTACAGAGCTGTTCTTCATCTGACGTGGGATTATCCTGACCTTTGTGACAATGTGTTCCCCAGACTAAGTGGTATGCATTTATTGATGAGCTACATTGGCTGCCTTGGCTCCTTATTGGCTCAGAGTTGCCTGGAAGAATCCCTAAGTGAGCCGTTTGGCGGAGTGGAGAAGATGATGACAGGCAAAAAGTTTCCAAAAAATGTCTGTGCCTTCAGATTACTACTTGGAGAATTTCTTCAACCAATTTTAAGCAATGCTACAGTTGAGACAATGAGTGATCTGAAGGGAGTCCTTGAAAACCTTGCCTCGAAAAGCCGCACAACAAAACTCTGGGTTGATTGTTTGTGAATTCGATGCTGACTATCCTGAAGTACGTGAAATTCGAGAGGGAAGCAGATTGGCCACTTCATGTGTTAGCTGTCTGTTCCTTGCAACAGGGCACCACAACTATGCACGGTAGGGACTGTATTATGCTAGGAGCATTGAAGCGATGCCAGATAAGCTACAAGATCAGTTGATGAAGGGACAGCATACCATACATCACAAACCAGGCATCTTCAATGACATCTGGTCAGACATGGCCATTGAGACAGCGTACATGCGTTATGGCCTGACAATGAGACCAGAGGCCCTTAAGACATGGGTCATGAGTATCCATGCTATAAACACCGTCTTGTCAGATCTGAACACTATCAATGACAATGAATTACATTCCCGAAGCTACCACGAAGAGTAATCCACAGGAAGGATAAAAACAGATGCAACTGACAGAAATGCTCTGAGGGAGAAGATTGACATGAGCATAGATCCCCTTGATCCGGACCAGCACCCCGATGATGGCCTGATCAATATGGTGACTGGAAATGTGGTCAGTGATCCTAAGGTGAATGTCGACAAAGCCATTACCATCGCAACATCTGAAATGAACAACTATGAAGGTGGGTGGCCTGCATCATTCTATCGACCTATTGGGAAAAAGGTCCAGACGATGGCCAAGGCAGAAAGGTATCACAAACCTGAGCAGCTGGTACCTGACAGAGAAACTCGCACTCAATGCCAGAGCTATGACATTACATGGCAGATCAAATGACCTTGATGTCAAGTCCTTGATGAAATACAAACTTGTCTCATATCCACCATCGATGTTTTCCAGTTAAGGACAAATGCGGGAATGTACAACAAAGGCCAACTACAAATATGCCATCAAAGTAGATGCCCACATTTAAACTCGTAACCTCGTCTCAGAAACAAGATTTCTAGATTGGTGTGCTGTGTTGTGGGTCGTGTCCTGGCCAGTGTCCGGCAAGATTTTCTTGACAACTTCCGCAAATATCTGGATGTTCTGCTGACTACATCAGATGTATATCTCATCATTGTTTATCAATAATTACATTGTTTATATAGATTTACCCACATTACTTATTCTTTGTATGATACAATGTTTTTGCCTGTCATGTACGCTGTCTTATGACACTGTCATTTCAGGTACATAACTGCCAGCAGGAAGGAGTGTCATCGAAAGAATAGGGACCTTGGAGCAAATAGGATATACCGCCTCAGCTCAACCACCAGTAACCATATCATTATATGATCACTTTTATCATCATTATCAGCTCATCTGCTCTTTATACATTTAGTTTTTAATCAACAAATCCAGAATAATAACTGTTTTTAAGTTTACTTATTACATTGTATAATAAAGGAACATTTTACGTTTACGCCACTGATTTCTGAACTCTAAAATGGTATCTATGTCGTTGTTGCTTTCATTTGTGGACAAAATTAATAAACGTTCAGCAATTTGAGTTTCTCACCTTCAGAAACCCCTATTTTGATGTATTACATGCCTCTCTAGCATAATTACAAGACACTATAATAAAATTTATATAGCGGAAGTCATTTTGGCGGCCATCTTGGATTTATAAAAATTGCTCAAGGGTGAGAGTTTCACACCCACCCTAGCATATTCAAGTAGACCTTATACAACACTAATCCACAGAGAAAAAAACTTTATCAGAGACTCTGAGGTCAAGGTAAGATTTCCAGTTTGGCAGACAGACTACTATGACAAATATATAAACAAGGGTTTATGTCAAGCCAACACACTCTCTTCTCTATATTTACTGAATTCATTTAATATTTTTAAGATAGTATGTTTAAATTTAGATTATTTCGTGAAGTGCTATGCTACTTTCGTTCAATTTTAGAAGGCGTAACTATCAGCTACAAATGAACCGAAAGCCCACGTATTAGACTAGGGAAAGTACGACACGAGATTAACGTGAAAGCTCAACTATTGTTTTATTTAAACCAAGAAAAAAAAGTTGTTTTGTTCAATTTCAAATCATCACAAGTGTCTACGCTAGCTCTTCCCACTTTATTTGAATCCCTGTGTTATGGGTATATAGCAATTATAAATATTTAACAATTTCAGTGCGGTGACCGACTTTAGACGTCAGAAACCGACGTATTTTGACGTCAGAATCTTGTATCTATAGACGTCATATTTTGACGTTGAAAGGGTTAACTAGGAAAGGTTTATACTTTTAACAAAGGATGGATATCCCGCCAACTCAGATAGAATGTGAAAGAGTAGGCCCAAAGTATGTGACTTTCAACTTCAAAATTGTGTTAGTGCGTCACATTATTTATTTATTTGTATAAAATGTAGAATCCTAACCTTACATATTACTATATACATTTCATTCATCAAACCCACCCATACTCTAGTTCAAATGTATTAGATTGTGTGTTATATGCCATACCTCCATCTGCGAGTTGAGTTGTTTGACTAATTAGATTTTGGCTGATATAATTACTTTGCGCATATAATTGATTGGCTTCAAGATTAAGTTACGCGATGATGACGGGCAGAATATTTAAAGCTGTGACCATCACAACATCCCAGTCAACGTGATACATTGAACCAATGCTGGCCTAATGTTGGGCCAGCGTCACAGATGGTGGTTCAACATTATTTATAACAATTGAAGGGGTCATAACAAAAACAAGGCTAAGTCAATTTTTCAGCTTTTTGGGGGTTTGGGGTACGACAGCACAAAAAAACAGTGTATCATGCGTCTGCCACAACATATCATGAAAATAACCAATTTCGAAGACATAAGCGGCCATTTTGTTCAGGACAAAATCAAGGCTAATTGAACCATTTTTGTCCTATGGTACCCCAAACTCAAATAGCTGAAAAAAGGTAAAAATGACTTAGCTTTGGTTTTGTTCTGACCCATTCAGTTGGTGAATGTGTTAGATTGGCATGACTATGTCGACCCAATGTCTGTTTTACCATGTTTTGTACAACATTATAAAACAATGAAAAAAATGCGGCGAATGGAATAATTGTCACTTCAACTGTGCACCGAAATAAATTACATTTGATTTTAAATAATACGAGTTTTTATATGGTATTTTTCATTTATTGAACTTTTTTAAATCGCTAAATTAATTAATTTAAATTTCCAACCACTACAAATATGCCATCAAAGTAGATGCCCACATTTAAACTCGTAACCTCGTCTCAGAAACAAGATTTCTAGATTGGTGTGCTGTGTTGTGGGTCGTGTCCTGGCCAGTGTCCGGCAAGATTTTCTTGACAACTTCCGCAAATATCTGGATGTTCTGCTGACTACATCAGATGTATATCTCATCATTGTTTATCAATAATTACATTGTTTATATAGATTTACCCACATTACTTATTCTTTGTATGATACAATGTTTTTGCCTGTCATGTACGCTGTCTTATGACACTGTCATTTCAGGTACATAACTGCCAGCAGGAAGGAGTGTCATCGAAAGAATAGGGACCTTGGAGCAAATAGGATATACCGCCTCAGCTCAACCACCAGTAACCATATCATTATATGATCACTTTTATCATCATTATCAGCTCATCTGCTCTTTATACATTTAGTTTTTAATCAACAAATCCAGAATAATAACTGTTTTTAAGTTTACTTATTACATTGTATAATAAAGGAACATTTTACGTTTACGCCACTGATTTCTGAACTCTAAAATGGTATCTATGTCGTTGTTGCTTTCATTTGTGGACAAAATTAATAAACGTTCAGCAATTTGAGTTTCTCACCTTCAGAAACCCCTATTTTGATGTATTACATGCCTCTCTAGCATAATTACAAGACACTATAATAAAATTTATATAGCGGAAGTCATTTTGGCGGCCATCTTGGATTTATAAAAATTGCTCAAGGGTGAGAGTTTCACACCCACCCTAGCATATTCAAGTAGACCTTATACAACACTAATCCACAGAGAAAAAAACTTTATCAGAGACTCTGAGGTCAAGGTAAGATTTCCAGTTTGGCAGACAGACTACTATGACAAATATATAAACAAGGGTTTATGTCAAGCCAACACACTCTCTTCTCTATATTTACTGAATTCATTTAATATTTTTAAGATAGTATGTTTAAATTTAGATTATTTCGTGAAGTGCTATGCTACTTTCGTTCAATTTTAGAAGGCGTAACTATCAGCTACAAATGAACCGAAAGCCCACGTATTAGACTAGGGAAAGTACGACACGAGATTAACGTGAAAGCTCAACTATTGTTTTATTTAAACCAAGAAAAAAAAGTTGTCTTGTTCAATTTCAAATCATCACAAGTGTCTACGCTAGCTCTTCCCACTTTATTTGAATCCCTGTGTTATGGGTATATAGCAATTATAAATATTTAACAATTTCAGTGCGGTGACCGACTTTAGACGTCAGAAACCGACGTATTTTGACGTCAGAATCTTGTATCTATAGACGTCATATTTTGACGTTGAAAGGGTTAACTAGGAAAGGTTTATACTTTTAACAAAGGATGGATATCCCGCCAACTCAGATAGAATGTGAAAGAGTAGGCCCAAAGTATGTGACTTTCAACTTCAAAATTGTGTTAGTGCGTCACATTATTTATTTATTTGTATAAAATGTAGAATCCTAACCTTACATATTACTATATACATTTCATTCATCAAACCCACCCATACTCTAGTTCAAATGTATTAGATTGTGTGTTATATGCCATACCTCCATCTGCGAGTTGAGTTGTTTGACTAATTAGATTTTGGCTGATATAATTACTTTGCGCATATAATTGATTGGCTTCAAGATTAAGTTACGCGATGATGACGGGCAGAATATTTAAAGCTGTGACCATCACAACATCCCAGTCAACGTGATACATTGAACCAATGCTGGCCTAATGTTGGGCCAGCGTCACAGACGGTGGTTCAACATTATTTATAACAATTGAAGGGGTCATAACAAAAACAAGGCTAAGTCAATTTTTCAGCTTTTTGGGGGTTTGGGGTACGACAGCACAAAAAAAACAGTGTATCATGCGTCTGCCACAACATATCATGAAAATAACCAATTTCGAAGACATAAGCGGCCATTTTGTTCAGGACAAAATCAAGGCTAATTGAACCATTTTTGTCCTATGGTACCCCAAACTCAAATAGCTGAAAAAAGGTAAAAATGACTTAGCTTTGGTTTTGTTCTGACCCATTCAGTTGGTGAATGTGTTAGATTGGCATGACTATGTCGACCCAATGTCTGTTTTACCATGTTTTGTACAACATTATAAAACAATGAAAAAAATGCGGCGAATGGAATAATTGTCACTTCAACTGTGCACCGAAATAAATTACATTTGATTTTAAATAATACGAGTTTTTATATGGTATTTTTCATTTATTGAACTTTTTTAAATCGCTAAATTAATTAATTTAAATTTCCAACCACTTCAAGTTGTGTCTCGCTACTGCGACCCACAACTTTAAGTGGCTGAAAATTACCCATACTTGTTTGAGACCTAAAAATTTGCAAATCCTAATGTTTAGTCTCATATTTCATTCACAACAACAGTGATTTAATCAGCTAATAAAGCAAATTACAAACGACTGGTGTAAAGGTTCACTCTTTTAAGCCTGTATTTACCATTGCAATCTTTATCCACTACAAGCCGCAAATTGCTGTCGCAATTCTCGACTTGTAGGGGATGAAAATAACTAGGGTGAACAATTAAAGACAATCTCCATGTTATGGTTTCATGAAAAATTGCTTTCTAAAACCCTAAATTGTAGGAAAAATTAACAGGGATGTAAAATGATGCTTCGATAAGTAGCATCACAACAAATAACGCAAATAGTTAAAAAAGACACACGTTTGTTAAATGATAAAAATGATTGAGCAGCTGGTGTGGTAAGTGTGCCTAATCATCTCCGTGACCCCTTGTGACCTGACATCAATCCCTAGCTTTGTTATTGGCGCGTTTTCTAGCCAAGATTGCCTCACTCCAACTAAGGGATTTCTAAATTTGTATACATCCTGCACAGACCTTGTCAAACGCTATTCCGCTGTGCTATTATTAGCCGTGCGCACGGCTAAATAAAGCTCTTTCGCCGTTTTTGTCACACTGGACGGCCAGCAGCTTCCTGTCTGAAGAGGCCGTGATGACGTCATCAGATGATGGCGCGCGTGGACCAAACGTTACAAGAAGGATCTCAAAGAGCATCAGACATTGACCTTGACATCGAACCAATGCTGGGGCAATGTTGGGCAAGCGTTGCTGACGTGATCCATGACACAGGGTCAATATCTGATATTTGCTGAGATAGCTCAGTGAAACTGGCAAAACATCGAACCAAACCGTTACAACAACTTTTGGGCGTGGGCAAACAAACGGTGTGGGCCCTAGTGCAGTGGTTAAAGCTGTCTGTCTAGAAAGTCGATGATCGCTGGCTCGTCCCCCGCTCTAGTATTCAGGTTTCAAAAAAACAGATCGCCGCTCACTCGTAAAGACTCCGTGACTGAGAGGTAACATACTTGACCTCGGATCACCACGGCCGGGATTTTGAATCAACTGTCTGGAGGTCATTGTCATCTCATTCATCTCACTGCTGGCCCAGTTTAGCCTATATTTGAACACTATTCATTCATTCATTCATTCATTTTCATTCATTCTTTCATTCATTCATTTGTTGAACCAAACACGAAATGACTATCATGAAGTATATCACGTGTTGCAATCACACAGTTGAAAATAGTACTAGTACTTGATTCACTGAATATAAAAACCCACCAGTGAGTTGGATCCAATACACAAACGACAACAGGACAAGAAAAAACATTCTCAACAGGATAGCGTTTGTGTGACTATTTACTTTCTCTCATGGAACAGATAACTCAATATCTGGAATTATCAGTATTTCAACCCCTTCAGCGCACTTTATCTCTCAAATTGTACAATGTATAGCATATTCCATATATATGGCTATTACAGGATTCATCTGAAATGGCCTCACTTCCTTTACTTATTAAAAAAAGACTTAAAGATCAGATATTCAAGATTGGTTATCAACTGTTAATAATTCACCTAAATGTGTCCTTTATAGAACCTACAAATATAAATTCGAATTAGAACAATACCTTTGCATGTTATCACCATTTCTCAGAAAAATTGTATGTAGATTTCGAAAATCAAATCATAAGCTCCCAATAGAAACAGGCAGATATATCAACGTTCCCCGCAGTTCCCCGCAAAAAAAGATTGTGTACATTTTGTAACTCCAACAATTTTTGTGATGAATTTCACCTGATACTAAAAAATATACGTAGAAAATTCCTACCCACATATTGTTTATCAAACCCAACTACTATTAAGTTTCAAAATGTGATGTCCCCGCATACAGACGTATTGTGCAAAAAGTTAGCGCAATACATGTAACAGTCATTTAACTGTAATAACTTCTATATTTAAATTACTGTAGCATACATGTACCTTGTATAAGAAAACTCCATGTCATGACTCTAACTCTTACTGTTGACCAGTCATTTTTTATGTTAAAATGATTATATTTTTCTCATATATTTTATATTAATACCGACATTGTATTTGTGTTATGCTCCATGCCCCATAAAGGCCTGAGTAATACAATATTGTCATTGTCATTGTCATTTAAAAGCTTGAAAGGATCAGAACCTAGCATATTAATAACCCTGATGGACCATCGCACGGTGGTTTGCTGGAGGGAATAAAAAAAGCACACTGCTGCTCAAATGCGAGTGGCAGTAACTACTCAGTTTAACCGAATACAGTTACTGCTGATTGCCTTTGTACACAGGACACACAGGGAGTGTGTGGGTGGAGATGACACGATCACGTCTCGTGCTCTATCGAGTACAAAGCGGGACTTTAATATGGCTAAGCTCTTATCTGCCTTCCTCCACTTCCGGCTGTTGTTGTCAGATTGAGACCAGAATAGACGTCTGTTACACCCAGTAATTTGAAGAAACCGTCCTTACATAGGAGACACTGCTTCTGTTTACTTTAGTATGAATGGGTCAGTGAAATAATGATTGAACCAAAGAATAAATAATGGATTAATGAATAAATGGATTGATGAATGAATGAATGAATGAATGAAGGAAGGAAGGAAGGAATGAAGGAATGAATGAATGCATGTATGAATGAATGAATGATGAATGAATGAATGAATAAATCATTGAATGGAAACATTAATACATGAATGAATGAATGAATGAATGAATGAATGAATGAATGAATGAATGAATGAATGAATGAATGCGTGAATGAATGAATGAATGAATGAATGAATGAATAAATGAATGAATGAAAGAATGAAAGAATGAATGAATACATGTATACATCAATGCTTGAATAAATGAATGATTGAATACATGAATGAATGAATAAATGAATGAACGAGCAAATGAATGAATGAATGAATGAACGAATGAATGAATTAATTAAATAATTAATTAATCAAATAATTAAATAATGATTTATTAAATTATTGACTGAATGAATGCACTAGTTAATCGATGGGTGAATGAAGCAATGGATGGACGAAGGAGTGTATGGATTCTTTTAAAAACGAATGGGTTAAGTGCATAGAGAAATCAATGCATGGATGAATCAATCAATCAAGGAAAAACGATCACTTGGCAATGGTTCCAATAAGGTCATCGTAATTAAAAATAGAACAACAGGAAGAGTCTCTTCTGAGTTGCTAGGATACAACGGGACAGCCATGGCAACGAACAGCATGTGACAGACAGTGATATTAACGGTTAGCACCCGATAAACACGAAACGTTACCCGAATGTTGTTTTAATGTTGGCCCACCGTCTGCAGCGCTGGACCGTAATCAGACCATTATTGAATTAACGTGTTGTGTTTGATGGTAAGCATGGACAAAGGGAATAACGAGATCTCAGATTTGAAAATTCATTATTTGTCTCGGAATCTGGAGTATTTTCTCAGCTCTTGTGGCGCTAACCAGTAAACACGAAACATTGATACAATGTGGGTTTGATGCTGGGCCAGTGTCGCAGACACTTAACCAGCATTGAACAACTTTGCGTTGATATAGTTTGCTTGCAGGCTGACAAATGAAATGACATGAATCGGATTTTAGGCAACTTTTTTGCACATACAAGCTAAATTGGGCCAGGTGAACCTCCTGAGGATGGTGAGATGACACTGTCCTTCAGACACAGGATTCGGGATTCACACCCTGGAGGTGTGATAATAATATCTGTATCAGAGATGATCATAGAGACGCTACCCCAGTAACTAAAAACGTTTATGTTGGGCCAGTGTTGGCGACAGTGCGCTAACATCAAACAAACATTGCGACAGGAGGCCAACAACTGAGATCATCATATATTTATATTGTGATATTATAATATTTTTCTTGCCTTTTTTAAAGTGATTAGTGAGATTAGGTCGTGACGCTTCTTAAGACTTTTACATGGAAATAGCATTGTCCACTTAGAAAAAGCATGTATTTAGACACGTCTGCACAGTATATCAGGCTTATTTTCTATTAGTTATTTCAAAACCATTTAAAAACGGAAAATACGAGCCAATGATTAAAGATTTTTAGGAAATAATTATTCCATGTGGATGTGTTATAAATACACTTATATGGTGTCTGTATTGCAACTTAACGAAATGCTTGATTCTTTGCTTCCAAGAACAGTATGCAATCATTTTCATGGCGGTGAGCCTTGCACATTTTTTCTCACTTGCAAATAAAGCACTTAGCAGAAGTGTTAACTAGAACAAACAACACAGTGGAATATATTGCAGAAAACCCGTTCTTTGTCGACTTTAAGGCCTATTATTTGTTGTATAACAATAGACCTTGGGGAGTGTTCCGCTGTGGACGTCACCCCCGAGAGAAAACGAGACTTAGAGGTCACCCCCGAGAGAAAACGAGACTGAGAGGTCAAGGTTTAGAGGTCAACCCCCGAGATAAAACGAGCCTGTGAGGTGAAGGTGAGATGTGGCGGGTAAGCAGTGTTACGATCCCGTTACTGGGGCTTTTAACCTTCTACAGTAGGATAACCTGGACTCTTTATCATTCTGGATTTACCCTTTCTGCGCTGGGATCGTCTGTAAACGTCAGAATCTGACGTATATGGACGTCAGATTCTGACTTTAAAGTCGGTCCCCGCACTGAAAGAATTACACATTTATAATAGCCGTAGACCCATAACTTAGGTATTCAAATGGAGCGGAAAGAGCTAAGTAAGGCAAATTGAAAAATACACTTCTTCTCTGTGGCTGATAAATGTCAGCATTGTGATTAAGGGTTAAGACAGGTTAGATCAGATTGATTGAATTTGTACTCTAGTGTCACTTTGTGCAGGTAATATAGGGGACATGCCGCCATTAACGTGATCTTCTAATAACGATAATTGAGTGTAGTAAGTATCAAAATGCACCCAAATATAGTAAATCAGAATTACAAAGACGTTTAGAACAACTTCAATCTCCAAGCAATCACCAAGCGGCCCTATGCTGGTTTAGTGCTGTAGACGCCGGTACATCAAAAAAACGCATTGAGTTTATGATTAGTTTCCTCTTAATGCCATGGTTTTGCTACTAGATGTATGTTTGCGTGGAGTAGCTAAATTACATCAGGATAACATTATTTAACTTGATACTTTACAGATATCAATTGTGTTAAAACATTTCACACACTTCAGTTTACGTATAACAAAATCAGTAATGAGTGTCGGTTTGATAATAATACTTGGAATATATTGGATGTAAACAGACATCATTATATTCATCCGCCGAGAAAAGCCACCCCTTCACCTCCCTGATCTCATAAACCTTCCGCATAACAAGTGATTCCGTACATAATTCATCATGATTACGTCCTACGCAGTCGTGATAATGTCATCCATTACCAGTCGAATAAACTCTCTGACTGAACTGATGGATAAAACAATCCTCAACATTTAGTCATCTCTAATACGTATTTTGCATAATTTGCTTGTATTTCACTCTGTAGATTTACTGTAACCCGAAATGGTTTCGCAAGGAGAAAAAAATGTTGGTGAACATCACTTCGCAATATCAATTTACCTTACTTACATTAAGTAATTTAAAAATAATATTATTACTTGAAATATTACATTATGTTCACAATCAAATTGTCGATGTTACTAAATAAAGTATTGCCTTAATTGTGAGAAATATGATGTGTATGTGAAAATTTAATTGAATGCATTGTATATGTCTAAAATATTTAATTATGTTTCAAACTTAACCATTTAAGGCGGTAATCGATATTTGACGTCAGAATCTGACGTCAAAAGTCGATCTCCGCAATGAAAGAGTTATAACTGTATAAATGACCGCAGACAAGATATCAGAAGGATTGGAATAGACAGAGCTGGGCTGAGAAGATATAACAGGATTGATATAGCCAGAGCTAAACTGACCATATATAACAGGATTGACATAGACAGAGCTGAGCTGAACATATATAACAGGATTAACATAGCCAGAGCTGACCTTATATAACAGGATTGACACAGCCAGAGCTGAGCTGAGCAAATATAACAGGATTAACATAGCCAGATCTGAGCTGAGCAAATATAACAGGATTGACAAAGCCAGAGCTGAGCTGATCATATATAACAGGATTGACATAGCCAGAGCTGAGCTGAACATATATAACAGGATTGACATAGCCAGAGCTGACCATATATAACAGGATTGACATAGCCAGAGCTGAGCTGAGCAAATATAACAGGATTAACATAGCCAGATCTGAGCTGAGCAACTATAACAGGATTGACATGGCCAGAGCTGAGCTGATCATATATAACAGGATTGACATAGCCAGAGCTGAGCTGAACATATATAGCAGGATTGACATAGCAAGAGCTGACCATATATAACAGGATTGGCATAGCCAGAGCTGAGCTGAGCAAATATAACAGGATTGACATACTCAGAGCTAAGCTGATCATATATAACAAGATTGACATAGACAGAGCTGAGCTGAACATATATAACAGGATTAACATATCAAAAGTCGATCTCTGTAATGAAGGAGTTAAAACTGTATAAATGACCGCAGACCAAATATCAAAAGGATTGACATAGCCAGAGCTGAGCTGAGCAAATATAACAGGATTGACATAGCCAGAGCTATGCTGAGCAAATATAACAGGATTGACATAGCCAGAGCTGAGCTGATCATATATATCAGGATCAACAATAAATAATCACAGTTAGACATACATTTCATATGAATAATCACCGCATAAAACATAAATTACGAAACAGCACTTTGATATAAAATGCTCTTTGCCGTTCAATATCTCGTCAGACGGTAAGTGTAGGCCTACTTTGACATTACATATAATTATGGAATCTGCTGGTCATAGTACATGAGTATTATAACGTTAATGGTGCAGCAGATTATAATCTCTAGTTTCTGAGCTTTGATCATTTCCCTTTTAGACTTCCTGCCTGATTTTCTAGGATGTCGATGTCGTTATGATACTGAGGGAACCCTTGTGCTGCTAGGCTCACAGACGATGCAGATGGCGATTTGTCTGATTCCTAATGATAATGCTACAATCATATGTATGTCCGCAAATGACTTGATAATAATACAATCATATTTATGGCCGCAAATGACTTGATGATATTACACTCATATTTATGTCCTCAAATGACTTTGTAATAATACAATCATATTTACATCCGCAAATGTCTTGATAATAAACAATCATATAAATTTATGTCCACAAATGACCTGATAATATTACAGTCATATTTATGTCCGCAAATGATTTGATAATGCTAAAATCATATTTATGTCCGGAAATGACTTGATAATATTTATGCTGCAAAAACTACTTTCAACCCTCACTGCCCAAAAATATCAATGACATAAGTTATCAAGTTATGTCTATATGGGCTCAATATTAATGTCAATACTCTCAAGCGTATCCAATCTGCACGTTTTTTTTCGGAAATATGATAATGCAATAATGTGAAATAACTGTTAAGAGCTATGTTTACCGTTTTGAATTTGAGTTTTGATTTAAAATCCGGTTGTGATAAAAGAAGTAAAATCATTTAAAATTAAGGTTTTAACCTCGATTTTACTGTTTAAAAAACAGTAAAAAAGTTATGGTAAACAATTTTTTGGGGGGTGTCTTGTCCTATTACCTATTCCTTCAGTTGTGAAACAAACCCATAAAACAATATCTTAATATAAACCAATATTTGTCAAATAAAGTGGACATATTCAAAATGACCACCAATTAGCCTATCTAGTTTCAATTGAATTGTCTGGTTTTTATATTAGTCTGATTGGTTTCATTCATTGAAACCAGATAACTGAGCCAGTAATCATGGCAATGACATCTTCCATTGACTGAATATAATATACAAAGCTTGACGCAATCGTAAAATTTTGACATCTTAACAAAGCAACATGTCATATTTTGTGTGTATCTTTTTATAATTATTTGCATTATTTCCGCATAACCGTGCTGTCCTCTAGGAGATATAGTCGCCTCGTTGCATCGGCTGCTGTTATTTTTTGTGAATGATACATCATCAAAACAACGTAAATAAGTGGAAAGCAACAGTCGAATAACAACACGATTGAACTTGGCATTCTCAACCGTATACTTTTGACAGTTTGATCGATGGCTTTGGTTAAGATGGCGGGAGATGGCGGACAATAATTCTGATTGAGTGATTATATTATAAAAAAACAGGTCAGATTCTAGTTTCAGCATGAATAAAGATGTTTCTATAGTTAATCAATTTTTACAACTAATTTGGCTGTTTTATCAACCTTTATTACATTGTGCATTGTAATAAAGGTTGATTGTGCATGATATAAATGCTCGTAAATATGTTTGATAATATAAAACGCCTTTCCATAAAGTTGAACACTCTACTGCACCAAGAATAACTATTTCTTAAAATGATCTATACAAATATAACTTACACATTCATGTAAATTAAAGATTTTCACTGTATGACATCTTTCCGTGGAGTTGTACAAATACCTTCTGTCATGGATTGGATTATAGCTGGTCAATCTGCGGCGAGGACGGAAAGCGAGGCTGAACGGAAATGATATGATGGTTGAGCTTCCGGTCATAATGGACGTGACAGCCTGTGGTGGGACTCTGACCCAGACTTCCGGTCATACTTTTAAGGTCAAATCCCCTGGAAAATTTGATTTGTTTTGTTACCGACAGAACGCTGAGCAATGGACAGTGTATTTTGAAACTTTAATCAACCACAGTGTCTCACCCTGAGCAAATTGGTGAGAGACACTGACCGAGACACTGACAGAGACACTGACAGAGACACTGACACTGACAGATACACTGATGCGACACATTAGATAAAATGGTACATACATTCAGCATTGAGTAATTCTGACTAAAATCTAATTTGCATATTGCAGTCACTGTTATCAATAGAGTGAGTGAATGAATGAATGAATGAATTAATGAATTAATGAATTAATGAATTAATGAATTAATGAATTAATGAATTAATGAATTAATGGGGTTTTAGGCCGCTTTTGTGCACATTTACTGTACAAATTGACCGCTTTGATCCACCATTAAATTAAAGCTCTGAAATTATTAATCAAGAGGCAAAAGGTTTTGTTCAATTTGAAATCATCACGAACGTTTTAATGAGCTCTATTTGACTTTAAACGTCAGATTCTGACATCTAAAGTCGATTCCGAAAGGGTTAAGCCCCATTTGTAGGGCTGAAGTTGTAAAAGACGAAAGTCAAGTAAACATATTGCGCTGCTGTTATAATAAATCACACGATCTCATTCACATCTGAGAATAAATTTTACAAACAGCGATAAAAGCAAAAACAAATAATTGTGTTTAGTTTAATATTCTTTCGATAAAACAGGGTCTTTGTGAGTAATACCGCACGCAAACTGTTATTAAGGTTCCAGCTAACTGGAATTCTCCACTGAAACAGTTTGATCTCGTGGTTCGTGGTAACTGAACAATGAAAATAAAATAGCGAATCTGTGTAATTTGCAATTGCCCTAAATTTGCCCTAAATTTTATTAGAAAACTGATATGTAGGAGTGGGGATAATTTGGTGTCAACAATGTTTATTTTACCATTTGGTACGATGTCAAGAAGTGCTGCTCATTGTTTGGAAAAGCTTCCAACGGAGTAATGTTTCAAAATAGACTGTATCACGTCAATTACTGGAGAAGACGGTAATAAACATCTCATCTCACGGAGGAGGCAAAAACATGTTGAATAATGTTTACAGTTGCGGACCCCGTGTCTTCCGCTGCACTGGAGTAAAGAACTGGACTGTATGGTCATCCTACCCAATAATTCATGCTATATGAAAAGTATGAATAATTCCACAAAGAGTTCTGAATCTTGAAGGTTCTTTGCTGGGTAGCGATACCAAAAAAAGTGACATAAATTATATTATGGTATGAATGAATGAATGAATGAATGAATGAATGAATGAATGGATGAATGAATGAATGAATGAATGAATGAATGAATGAATGAATGAATGAATGAATGGGGTCCACCGACTTTACAATCAGGCAGATTTAACTAAGTATGTCTGTACCAGGCATCCCGCTCATGTATATTGTCTGATCCATAAGTCATCTGTTTATTTCACAATAGTTTCTCTCCTGTTCTGTAGTTTGTTGTGTGATTAATCAGTGGGACAGGTGCGTCTACTAATTACCTGTGTAATTAGTGACGATTTAACGCTCTGTGTATCGAGCGTAGAAAACAAGACATGTGAAAATGGTTGTCGTGCCCCACGCTTCAATAAAAAAGTGCCGTTTTTAATTCAAGCATTTATTTGCAATGTATCATTTAACCACGTGGAACAGACTTTTGATTTCAAAAGTCGGTTCCACACTGACAAGTAAATATCTATAATGATCGCTGTGTTTTTTATCCGCTCAGTTCATCTCACCTCCGACAGCCACCTGTAGTCGGAGCAGAGATGAAATCATATCAATATGACTATTGATTGCATTCGTTGGATTTGCAATTATCTCGGCCAATCAGAAGCCTACGATATATCGTCACTTGTACGAGAATACGGCACCAGGGGAAATGCAACATAGTGTGAAATTTGTACAATTAGTTGAAGTGAACAATTAGCACATAAGCGTCACCAACCGGTAAAGAGTTAAAATGTAAAGCAGCCCCATCGTTTGTACACTGCACGCCAGCATGGGCACTGCTGCCCTGTAGACTGAGTCAAGCACTGCATGGGAGTCTACATCGTTTGCCGCAGGTGGGGATATCTAGTGGTAGAGGCTGGCTGAGAAATTAAATATGGAACATAACCCGTCCAGACTGACAGACAAATGAGCATATCCCAACCGTGTGACAGAGATATGTACATATGAACATATCCCGTCCAGAATGACAGACAGATGAACGAACATATCCCAACCGTGTGACAGAGATATGAACATATTCCGACCAGAATGACAGACAGATGAGCATATCATGACCAGAATGACAGAGATATGAACATATCCCGTCCAGAATGACAGATATAGGAACATATCCTGACCAGAATGACAGAGATATGAACACATTCCGACCGTATGACAGACAGATGTACATATCCCAACCATAATGACAGAGATATGAGCATATCCCGACCAGAATGACAGACATATGAACATATCCCGACCAGAATGACAGAGATATGAACATATTCCGACCAGAATGACAGATATATGACCATATTCCGACCAGACTGACGGACAGACGAGCATATTCCGACCAGAATGACAGATACATGAACATATTCCCACCGGCATGACGGAGATATAAACATATCCCAACCAAAATGACATAGATATGAACATATGGACATATTCCGAGCGGCATGACAGGGATATAAACATATCCCAACCAAAATGACAGAGATATGAACATATCCCAACCAAAATGACATATTATATAATGTCACTGTCTCTCTAAGCCACACATTGTACACATTTCTTGTCCAGTATTGGCTCAAAGTCAACCCACCGCTAAGATGCTTGCTTGTCTTCAGGCCAATGGTGGCGCGTCATCTCCTTTTTGACGAGGATTGTTTTCTGCATTACTGACTGACTTAACCTCATTTTCTCGTCATAATGTGCCTTGACAAATTGGTTCCCCCCCCCTCTCAGCAAAAATCGCCCTGGCTTAAACCATAAAAATAATGCGGCCCTGAAAATCAATATACCTGTTACACCTGCATGTTCACTTGTGCGTGTTCGATTATTTAATATTTCCTAGAAGAAGAGAATACGACGCAAGATCCCAATAAGGCACTCAGGACGAGACACAAATTCAGTGATCAGAAATGACGGTAATTTCAACAAATCTTCCTCTCCATGGGATGTGGCAGAGAAAAAACATGTCCACATTCATGACAGGCGCGGAATGTAATTTCGGGATGACACCCCGTGGAAAACAGCTTCTCCTGCTAAAGTAGATCAAGCTGTAAGTACACGTCTCCTGCTGGTGCGCGCAAGAACAAAAATGGGAATATGAAGACAACACTTGCATTGTCTACACCATATCACTTCTGGATTATATATATAATTTGTAATTCATTTGAAGCTGTAAAATTTGGTCACTTAATTTCCAACTTAAAGTGAATACAAATAAAATAGAATTTCAAATGACTTATTTGTTCAGGGTTCTCAGAGGTAACTGCTTTGAAGGTTAGATTGTTTTGAAGGTGTAGTTGCTGACATTAAAAAAACACTATTGTTATTCCTAAACTATACACTTAACATGGGTTAAATGGGGATCGAGACCCATAAAGGCCAGCGATAAATACATGCACAATTCGTTGCTGATATTCACAACATTTTATTCAAAATATGCCAGTTTCTGCGTAAAAGGAACTTAGCTCTTTCAGTGCTGGGACCGTTTTTATACATCGGTGTCAGATGTGTACATACATTTTTATACGTCAGAATTTGACGTCTACACAAGTCATATTCCGACATATAAAAACGGTCCCCACGCTGAAAAGAATAACATATTTCTAATGGCCGTAGACTCATAACATAGGTTTTCATAGTCAGCAGAAAATGCTAACTAAGACCGATTTATAACCGATCAAATCACTTTTATTTGGAACGAAATGAGCGTTTAAACATCAAGATTGCAAATGTTTGGTCTCATTTTAAACAAATGTGAGTAATTTTCACACACTTGAAGTTGTGACTCGCATTGTGGCAGCAAGACACAACTTATTGAAAGTGGTAATTTAAATGATCTATTTCATCGTTTTAAGGCAAAAGAAGGAAATATCAGCACTATTATGTCGTGTCAAATAAATACTTGCTATATATTGTGCCGGATATCTGCATTATTCTCACTTAAATCACTCACGCGTCGATATCAAAATCTAAAAAATAAAAACGAGCACTGAAGTATACATCTTCTTTCATACTCTCATGCTAACGATATTTTCAGCCTTTTTGTGTTTTTTTATGTAATGTTTCTTTATTTGTTTTTATTTATGACGATTACTGCATTAGTCTCGCATGGTCCTAAATCACTCATGGGTCGATATCCACATATAAATAATAAAAACGATCTCAGAAGTCCACATCTTCTTTCACAGTACCATGCTGCAGATATTTTTTGTCTCTTTTATCCACTCTCTCCTTATTCGTTTTTTCGTGGAAAGTGGTGGGCTGTACTGTCTCACCAATCCCCGACCAGACCACTGTAATGACCGTGTCGTTTGTCCACCTGGGATGTTTACAGGCGACGTGTCAGTTTCACCAGACGACAGGAAATTATTTTGCCAGTGCGTCTGGGTCAGACAAGACAATAGAGATGCTGTGTCATGTTCTTACTAAGTAAAAGTAACATTTGATGGATAGATATTTATTGACGACAGGATATCTATGCAGACATATGCGTCACTAAAATGCATTACATACCGTCTATAGATACAATAAAAATAATTTTTTTTTAATAATGTACAGAATGAATATAATTAAACTTTTAGTGATCAGTACAGATAAAATAAATAATTAACAGACGAAATACATTATGTGTCAGAGAAGATCATACAGTAAATGAATATTGCTTTATGTCGCTTTGAGCACAATCATGACAATATTGCGACAGCTGGAAGCCCGAAGCCGGGAATATGCTCTGCTCTTATCAAATCAATTTTTTTCATAGTTTACAGCAGCATGGACAGCATTGCACACTCCAGCTCTTTGAAGAGTTTCGAAAACAAATATATGTACAACCTAGATAAATCCGACCAGGCCAGGATTCGAACCTCTGACTGTACTGCCCAGTTTCGAGACACAACCAGACCGAATTAACCATCTAGACCAGCCACAAGATTACAGAGACGTCACCCGGAAAACACGAGACTATTAATGGACGATAGGTTAATGTTGGTTCAGCATTAGAGATTGTGGGCCAACTTCTATCCAACATTGGCTCAGCATCCTGTTTTGCTGGGTATGTCCTGATCCAAAGGGAATAGTTTAGACACGAGTGATGTATAAGTACAGGAAAAAAGTTCATTGATTGATCACACTTGCATCACCTTTCCCTTTCATTTTCGTCACCTGGTTTTAGGCATTCTCTACCCTGATCTGCTGTTCTGTGCTGTTCTCTACTCGGCGCCCATGTATTTATGATCACATATTATGTTATGTCACAAAATCAGCTGACGTTTTTCAATTTTTACTTGGTTGGTTTTTAAATTGTAGTAGAATATATCATTGGGCCGGCCAACTCTCTTGATGATGATCTAAGGCAAATATATAAAAAGGGTTCATGTGAGGCCAATATACTCCCTTCTACACATTTACTAAAATTATTTTATATTTTTAAGATAGTATGTTTAAATTTAGATTACTTCGTGAAGTGCTATGTCACTTTCAGCCATTTTTAGATGGCATAACTGTCAGCTACATATGAACAGAAAGACTACGTATTAGGCTAGCGTAAGTACGACACGAGATTAACTATGAAAGCTCAACTATTTGTTATTTGAACCAAGCAAAAAGTTGTTTTGTTAAACTCAAATCATCACAAGTGTCTATGCTAGCTCTTTCGGCTTCCTTTGAATACATATGTTATAGGTATACAGCCATTATAAATATTTAACTATTTCAGTGCGGTGACCGACTTTAGACGTCAGAATCCGACGTATATTGACGTCAGAATCTTATATATATAGACGTCATATTCTGGCGCTGAAAGGGTTAACTAGGAAAGTTTTATACTAGTGGCTTCACTTTCAAGAGAGGAGGAGTATCCTGCTTCTCTTGACCCACAAGCGCAAACTGAGATATAAAGGCCCCAAGTATGTAACTTTCGACCTCAAACTTTTTGTTTGTGCGTTTGTGCGTCACATTATCTTTTTGATTGTATAAAATGTTAAATCCTAAACTTACATATTACTATGTACATTTCATTCATCAAACCCACCCATACTCAGTGCCGGTGTCGGTGAGTCAGCATTGAACCGTCATTGGGCTAGTGTCGTGCTGACTTGTACATAGTAGATTCAGACATCAGCAAGAAATTGCGATTAACATGGAATAAAAGCCAAATTACAGCAGAAAAAAATATTTACAGTAATTACAGTAAAGTAATTACAATCATCCCTGAATGTCAAAGCTTTGCGTGAGGTATATAGTGGGTGGAGGGAAAAAGAGATATGGTCAGGGGGTTCGACTGACGAAGCCTCAAATCCCTTATTCTATTATAGTATAGATGACAGATATTATGTACTCAGTAAGCACGAATCGTTGAAACAATGGTGTTTTAATGTTTGTCCAACGTCTGCGACGCTAGCCCAACATTAAAACATCATTATTTCAACATGTCGTATTTACTGGGTAGTGGCTCTTTCTTTTTGAGATACATGTTGTACAAAATATTTGTCTATCATTGGCCCAAAGCTGGCCCAGCGTTTAGGACGCTGGGCCAGCTTTGCTCCACCTCTGGCCCGTGGTCTTTGATGAGGATTCTTTTCCCCATGACTGACCGACTTTACGTCACTTCCTCTTGTGTTGACGCATGCGCCTTCACAAATTTGTTCCAAGTAGCTTTTCCAGGAAAAATCGCACTTGTAGTCCATGGGCCAGATAGGGTTACCGTGCACCCCCCCCCCCCCCAGGACAGTCTGAGACCAAGTTTTTTTTGTTCCTTGGACCTCCCCCGATATCAAAAGTCTATGCCATCAAAAAAAAGTTGGGATGGACTACCACCCATGAAAGTCTGAGATCAAGTTTTTTAGCTCCATAGACCTCCCTTCAATATCAAAAGTCGATGCCATCAAATAAAAGTCTGATGGACTACCTATTTTGGGCCATTTCAAAATAGCCGCCATTGAAATTTGGAAATCACGTTTTGTGCCATAACTTGAGTTCTAAGGCAGTTAGAGTCACAAACTTGGTGTCTATACATATGTTTTTGGGGATGAGGACTCCAATTATCCCCGAAAAAATATTTCTGTCTTGTAGATAATTCATAAACAGTTGAATAAACGTATTTTTCGTGTATTTTTGGTCATTTTTGTGTATTTTAGTGCGAACACAGAAAAAAACTAACCTTAAAATAAAACTTGTAGTGTTATTTTATTCCGTGAATAATGAGAATTACAGTGTTGAAAATTGTGAATAAAAATTAAAATTTGCTTATGACTAGCATGATAAATGAGAAAAAACTTGGTGTAGAAAATATTTAAAAAACAAAGCGGTGACTGTTCCATTAACCGATTAGAAGTACATGTAAACTTCATCCATTTTGGATCTGACCAGCAGCTGAGTAGAATATTTCCTTCATTGCAAAAAAAACAATACTTTCACATAAGATCATATCGCCACTTTAAAATTTAAAACGGCAGATACACCCTTTCAATTTCAAGGGGAAGATTTAGTTATTGACAATCATTCTTATGTATTACACACTCATTTCACCAGTCTATCTAACACACATTTAAAAACAGAGTTCCTAACATAACATTTTAAAGCTGCCTTAGAACTCAAGTTAGGGCACAAAACGTGATTTCCAAATTTCAATGGCGGCCATTTTGAAATGGCCTAAAGTAGGTAGTCCATCCGACTTTTATTTGATGGCATCGACTTTTGATATTGAGGGAGGTCTGATGAGCAAAAAAAACTTGGTCTCAGACTTTCATAGGTGGAGTGTGCACAGTAACCCTCTCTGTCCCATGGACTAACACAAAAAATGACCGAAAATGCACAAAAAATACGTTTGAATAGCTGTTTATAAATTTTCCACAAGACTGAAACATTTTTTATTGGCATAATTGAATTCCTCACCCCCAAAAACATATGCATAGACACCAATTTTGTGACTCTAACTGCCTTAGAACTGAAGTTATGTCACAAAACGTGATTTCCAGATTATGATGGCGGCCATTTTGCAAATGGCCCAAGACAGGTAGTCCATCCCAACTTTTTTTTGATGGCATCGACTTTTAATATCGGGGGAGGTCCAAGGAACAAAAAAAACTTGGTCTCAGACTGTCCTGGGACGGGGGGAGCACGGTAACCCTATCTGGCCCATGGACTATTGTTAAAGCGTGAAAATAATGTGGCTTCACAAGTTCTGATGCCTTTTATAACAAAACCATGTCAACTATAAGACGTTGATCTTATGTTAGTTCTGTGTTGGGGCAGCGTTGCAGACGATGATCTATCCTTAAAACAACATAAAAACAACGGCCCTGAGAAACAATGTAGTTGATGGCGTGAGAGAAGTGTTTGACTGTTGGTTTGATGTTAGGCCAACGTCACAGACGGTGTAGTTGGGCTGACTGGTAAAAAAATTGTTCATTTAATGATAAAAGCATGAAATTTTGCATGCTAGGAGAACATACCATGACGGTAAATTTTAGCTATAGGGCCATTTCAAATTTGACCCTTGACCTTAATGGCGGCCATTTTTCAAAATGGCCGGCAGAATATACGTGTCTCGATATCTCAGTTTCGAAATCACTTGGAAAAATGATCTTGGTGTCTAAATATACATTTTCAGGACCAAGTAGTACAAAAAAAGACAATAACAAATACGCAAAATTGACCTTTAACCTAAAGGTGGCTATTTTTTAAAAGGCCGCCGGAATATACATGTTTTATTATCTTAGTTTCTAATCCACTTAGAGTGTTTTTAAAATGTTTTTGGTGTCTAAACATACATTTTCTGGGTCAAGGATTACAAAAAGGACAATTATAAATACGCAAATTTAATATTTGACCATCGTGACATTCATTTTATTTCAAAATGGCCGCCAGAATATACATGTTTTAATATCTCCGCTACTAATTAACATAGAATTTATTATCTCAGCTTCTAATTGATTTAGAAAAAAATGTTGTTGTCTAAATGTACATTTTCGGGACCAAGGATTACACAGAAGGCAATTAAAAATACGCTAATTTAATATTTTTTATCTCAATGGTGGTCATTTTTCAAAATGGCCGCTAGAATATACATGTTTTAATATCCCCTACTAATTAACATAGAAAAAAGATCTTGGTGTTTAAATATACATTTTCAGGACCAAGACAAAGGATTAGGGAGAATATAATAATCCGAAATACGTATCTAAATGATCTGATAAATGCTTGTTTTATCGTTCCATTGATTTATTTACAAATCATCGCCACATTAATATGAATGCAGATACATGTATGGCAATGCTTTTTGGTTGATACAGGCTGAGATCGGTAGCATTAAAAAAGTATATTTGCCATCAAATATTATTTGCCGTCTACAGCTATTTGACTTGGCGGAGCGTTTAAAAACAAAAAGGCAAATGGCTTGATGTATTTTATTTACAATATAACAAAAATAATTTGGCACAAACTGACGAAAGAAAAACAGCATTAGCAGACATTACATTATGTTCCCAAAAAGCATAGGCCCTATTTTCGTCAAAATATTGGCCTGACAGATCTGTTTTTTGCATGGAACCAGCAACAGACACAGGATACATATGCCCGACACTTACAAGATGCAGGTATGCTGGCTGAACTAAACAAAGAAGATGTTATTATTTAGAAGGTCAAGTATCATATTGATATTGATGTCTTGTAAACATGGTAAATGAACCTCTACAGCCGCGCCAGACAATAAAGGAGATAACTTGACGAATAGAAATTCAAGACATCAACGTAGTGCTGATCCCCAATAAGATAAAGAACTAGTTGAGGCTCTATTTAAATCTACACTGTTTATTATCATAATGGTGTCAGAAACAGTTTTACAAGATTGGGCAACAACCTGTGTCATTATTTTAACACAGATCAAGCTATATATGCACCAAAACTCAAGGGCAATCACCCTGGTAGCCATCGATCTTATTGACCATAGCACGTGTTTGGCAAGTCAATATTCTCGAAATAAGGCGAGTGGATTGAGCCACACACATTTGAATACTCTGAACAGTGATCATTTTATGTATGGAAGTGTTTCAGACAAGCTACAGCAGTCATACACTCCACCAATTTATCCGGGGTGAGATTAACCTGTCTTCCTATTTTAGGTCTATGTGACAAATGGAAATATGTTTGACTAAACACAGTGTGTGCAAGATACATGTAGATGTATTTAGATATATAGTAAAATCTGTCAAAATATATAAACTATTTTATTTGTAGCAATAACAGGTTAAAAGCTATTTATATTTTTATATTTTCATATTAAACAGGTTTCAATGGCAACAATGTTTGATTCTAATAATAACTATCCAAA
This sequence comes from Flabesymbios commensalis, assembly GCA_964017125.1. Classification (NCBI taxonomy): domain Eukaryota; kingdom Metazoa; phylum Annelida; class Polychaeta; order Terebellida; family Flabelligeridae; genus Flabesymbios; species Flabesymbios commensalis. The sequence continues at coordinate 11,038,811 of OZ024904.1, forward strand.
ATGAGTTTTCCACCAATATAATTAGTCTGAGTTATTAAGATGCCGTTTTATAAATCATTCTATATTCAAGATTTTAGAAATACCTTAAAATATATTTTTTTTCAGGCCTATATTTCAACTATATTGAAGTTACTAATTAATATGCGTTTTTTGTTGGATGAAGAAAAATGTTTAGTATATATTTTATTCCCTGCCATTAACAAATTATATTTAGACACAACAATTCGATTGTGACTGGATTGTGGGTGAATATAGTTCATGTCGCTTTCTGCACATTCATGGCAATATCGCGACCGAAGGAAACATTATGTCCTACTTTTATCGAATAACTTCTTTATCGAACACATCACCAGTAACTGAACTATAACTAAAAATTGCCAGGTAATATAACACATTGATCTTCATTTATCTTATATATTTTTTACTGACAATTATATGACTGCCATTGAATTCTTCTGTGGAATTAAGGTGTTTAGGGTCTATTTTTTGTAATTCTTGACCTCGAGTATGAGACAGTGTTGACACATATATCTATTATAATAGCTATTTTTTAAAATGGCCGCAGTTGAGGTCTGTAAAATGTGTTTTGTTGTATTAAAATATTTAAACATTTTTTGTTGCTATACTGTCCTTGAAAATGTAGGCCTATATTAAGATACAAATTGTTCGCTTATAAATGGATAATTAACCGAAATATTGACAATTGAATATATTTGGCCGGCCATTTTGTAAACTGGCTGCCATTGAATTCATAAAGATGTTCTTTTGTTATATTAACATTTCTAAAAGTACTTTTTTTATCAGTGCCCCAGAAAATGTATATTCAGAGACAGATATTCCGATTTTACGTGGAATAAATGCTGTGATATTGACACGTATACATGTAGATTTTTGCAGATTACATGCAGCTAGTTTGATTTCTTACAAGGACCACCACTGGAGTCAGTAAAATGTGTTTTTTTGTTGGATTATTGTGTTTGAAACTACTTTTTATTAGTAGCAGTACCCATGAAAATGTATATGTAGATAAAAATATTTCGATTTTAGGTGGATTAGAAGCTGAGAAATTGATAAATACTCAGATTTGATCGGCCATTTTGTAAAATGGTCACCACTAGACTCATAAAATGTTTGTTATTATGTTGGATTATTGTGTTTAAAAATACTTTATTATCAGTACCACTGAAAATTTATATTTAGATAAAAATATTTTCGATTTTAGGTGGATTAGAAGCTGAGATATTGACACGCATCGTATGTGGAATGTGTCGGCCATTTTTAAAACGGCCACCATTGAAGTCAGTAAAAATAATTTGTTTTGATGCAAGTGGCCGCCAAAATAAATATACATTTAGACATAGATATTCATATTATTTGTGGATTAGAATGTGACATAAAAATTATAGACACTTATCATATATTTTGTCAGCCATTTTGTAAAGTGCTATGTGTTGGATTATTGTGTATAAAAATAGTTTATTTATCATCAGTATCCTTGAAAATGTATAATCAGATTAAAATATTTAGATTCTAAGTGGATTAGGCACTGAAATATTGACACTTATATACATTTTGGCGGCCATTTTGTAAAATGGCCTCCAGCGAGGTCACAAGTCATTTTTTTGATGGCCCTATAGCTAAAAACATTCTTAAGCGTGTTCTCTTACAGCATGTAAAATGTCATGCTTTTATCATTAAATGAACAATTCCTTCATATATAACAACCAGTCAGCATAACTAGTGGTCCAACATCGAAACAGCATAGGTTCAACGTTTTGTGTTTGCTGAAACTGACATAGGATGCTTGATATGTGACTTAAAAAGTGTTCAAAATGTCTGTGACATGCATTCCTGCTTTTCTGGATTTATTCGTCACAGCTTAGAATAAGAAGATTCCACATGCATACCTGGTACGAATAATATATGGAATCCACCAATTGTCGCAAACACTGTGAAAGACATAAGACGTCACCACATACCATGGCAGCACGAAGCCGCTTCAGATGTATGCGCAAGAGCCAAGCTGATAGTTTGACCCGAAGATGAAAAATAACCTTAAGCGACACAACTACTCACAAACCATCGAGTGACTTCACCAGAGCTTGTTCTCGTTGCCAATAATAAAGTGTGGCATACAAATAAACAGCTTTAATATAATGTTAATCTTCCAATTATACAGTACTTTAATACACTGTAACATGTTGTTACATTCAAGCCACAGTAACGTTATTTGTCAATTTTGCTTGCCAAGATGTGATCAATGAAATGGTAGCCTAGCATGTTCGATGAGGTGTGTAAGGTGCTTTAACATGTTCAAATGCAAGAGAATGCGACGCCAAATCATAATAAGTCTGTGAAGACGCGGAATGTAATATTGGTCCAGGAATGACACACCTTTCCTGGTGAAACAGATGAAGTTGTCAACGCCGATCTACTACCTGATGCAAGAAGAGAAAGGGGAATATGAAGACAACACAATGTGCAGTGTTAACCATATCACTTCTTAATTATTTTAATATTTGTTTATATTTTGTATATTTATTTTTAAGTCTGTTTATTTATTTGAAGCTGAAATTGTTGGGTGCGCAATTTTCAACTTTAACTGAGGGAAAACACAGATTTCAAATGACTTCTTTGTTACTGTGTAGCTGCTGCCGTTAAATAAATACTACTATTTTTGCAAAACTACAAGTTTACTGAACATGGGCCAAATGGGGATTGCAACACACAAGGGTCATCGATAAGTACATGGCTATATTCACTGAATTGTATTCAAAATATACCAGTTTGTTATAAATGTTTAATTCTGTCAGCATGGGATGTAGACGTCTCATAACGTCAGGCATCGTTTTTATTATTTATATCTGAAAAGATTAAAGAGGAAAAGAGGAAAATATAGGCACTATTATTTCAGGTCAAATGAATATTTGTTACAGATTGCGCCGATTATCTGCATTAGTCTCACATGGTCCTAAATTACACATGGTTCGATATGAAGATATAAATAACAAAAACGATCACTCAAGTCTACGTCTTCTTGTACAGTACCATGACGAATATATTTGTCTTCCGTTTTGTGTGTTTGTATGTAATGTTTCCTTATTCGTTTTTCGTGGAAAGTGGTGGGATGCACTGTCTCACCTACCCCCGACCAGACCACTGTAATGACCGTGGCATTTGTCCACCTTGGATGTTTGGGGTAAACAGGCGACGTGTCAGTTTCACCAGACGACAGAAAATTATTTTGCCAGTGCGTCTGGGTCAGACAAGACAATAGAGATGCTATGTTCTGTTCTCACCAAGTAAAAGTAAAATGGGATAGATAATAATACAGATACAATGAATAACTAATAGAAAAAAGAATTATGTGTCAGAGAAGATAATAGAGTGAATGAATATTGCTTTTACGTCGCTTCATGGACAGCCATGGCAATATTGCGACAGACAGCTGGATACCCGAAGTCGGGAAGATGCCCTGCGCCTATCGAATGACTTCAAGAGTTTTTTCATAGTCTACAGCATCATAAACAGCATTACCCACTCCAGATCTTTGAACAGTTTAGTACACTATATATGTACAACCTAGATAAATCCGACCAGGCCAGGATTCGAACCCGGTATCGCCGAGTTTCGAGACACAACCAGACCGAATAAACCATCTAGACCAGCCAGAAGATTATAGAGACGTTACCCGGGAAACACAGAACTTTTAATCGATGATCGGTTGATGTTGGGCCAGGATTGGACAGTGTGGGCCAACCTCAATTAAACATTAGCTCAGCATCATGTTTTGCTGGGTATGTTTTGATCCAAAGGGAATAGTTTAGACACCAGTGATGTATAAGTACAGACAATAATCCCATCACCTGATCAACCTTGAATTACCCTTCCCTTTCATATTCGTCACTTGGTTGTAGGAATTCTCTACCCTGATCTACTGTGCTCTGCTCCGCTCTACTCGGCTCCCACGGGTCATATATTATGTTATGCCTCAACATCAGCTCATTGTTTTTCAATTGTTGGTGTTTAAGTATTATATATTGTAGTAGAATATATTAGTTGAACCGGCCACCCCTCTCGATGATGATCTATGGCAAATATATAAACAAGGGTTCAAGGCGTAACTGTCAGCTACAAATGAACAAAAAGCCTACGTATTAGGCTGGGGTAAGTACGACATGAAATAAACCCTGAATGCTCAACTATTTTTTATTTAAACCAAGAAAAAAAGCTGTTTTGTTAACTTTCAAATCATCACAAGTGTTTATGTAGCTCTTTCCGCTCCATTTGAATACCTATGTTATGGGTATACGACCATTATAAATATCTAACCATTTCAGTGCGATGACCGACTTTAGACGTCAGAAACCGATGTATATAGACGTCAGAATCTTATATCTATAGACGTCATATTCCGACGCTGAAAGGGGTAACTGGGAAGGGTTTATACTAGTGGCTTTACTTTCAAGAAAGGATTGGTATCCTGCTTCTATTGACCTACAAGGGAAAACTGAGATAGAATGTGAAAGAGTAGGCTCTAAGTTTGTAACTTTCGACTTTAAAATTGTTTTTGTGGTCACATGATTTGTTTAATTGTATAAAATTTAAAATCCTAAACTTACATATTACTGCATGCATTTCATTCATCAAACCCACCCACCTCCGAGTTAAGTTGGTTAAAATAATTAGATTTTGGCTGATATAATTTCTTTACGCATATAATTGATTAATTGATTGGCTTCACGATGCATTAAAGCATCATTTTACATGATGAAAACAGACTTAATTGTCCAATAACTAAGGTTTTTAGATCGAAAATTTCCATGAAATTGGTTTACCAATACATGGCAATTTTCTGTAATTTTTAAATTGCATCAAATCATCTTCATCCACTACAAGTCGAGAATTGCGACAGCAATTCGCGGCTTGTAGTGGATGAAGTATGACAATGGGAAATTCAGGCCTGAACGGGTTAAGTTACGAGATGATGGCGGGTGGAATATTTAAAGCTGTGAACATCACAACATCCCAGTGAATGAGATGCATTGAACCAATGCTGGCTTAATGTTGGGCCAGCGTTAGAGATGGCGAATCAACATTTATCTAACAATTGGTCAGACTGGCATGACTATGTCGACCCAATGTCTGTTCTACGATGCTCTACACAACATATCAAACTCTGAACAAAATGCGACTGTGCACCGAAATAAATTATATTAGTTTTAAAATAATACGAGTTTTTAGATGGTATGTTTCATTTAATTAACTTTTATATATCGCTAAATTAAATGATTTAAATTTTTACCCACTTAACAACATGTCAATTTTTAACATGTCAATAAGTAACATGTCAAGAAGTAACACATCAATAAGTAACATGTCAAGACGAAACATTTCAATAAGTAACATGTCAAGAAGTAACATGTCAATAAGTAACATGTCACTAAGTGACATGTCACTAAGTAGCCTGCCAATAAGTAACATGTCAATAAGTAACATGTCATAAGTAACATGGCTAGAAGTAGCATGGCAATAAGTAACATGTCAATAAGTAACATTTTAAAAAGTAGCATGTCAAAAAAAAACACGTCAATAAGTAACATGTCAAGAAGTAACACATCAATAAGTAACATGTCAATAAGTAACATGTTAAGAAGTAACACATCAATAAGTAACATGTCAAGAAGTAGCATGTCAATAAGTAACATGACAACAAGTAACATGTCACTAAGTCACATGTTAATATGTAACATGTCACTAAGTAAAATGTAATAATACCATGTTAATAAGTAGCATGTCAAGAAGTAACATGTCAATAAGTAACATGTCAATAAGTAACATGTCAATAAGTAACAAGTAACATGTCAAGTATTATTGCAAATAGTTAACAAAGGGACAAGTTTGTTAAGTGATAAAAATGAATGTAGCAGTTGGTGTGGTAAGTGTACCTAATCATCTCCGTGACACCTGATGACCTGACATTAATCCCCAGCTTTGTTATTGCCGCGTGTTCTGTCAAAGATTGCTCACTAAATTTAAGGGATTTCTAAATTCGTATATACATCCCGCCCAGACTCTGTCAAATGCTATTACGCTGTGCTATTAGTGGCCGTGCGCACGGCTAAATAAAGCTCTTTCGCGGGTTTTGTCACAATGGACGGTCAGCTGCTTCCTGTCTGAAGAGGCCGTGCTGACGTCATCATATGATGGCGCGCGTGGAGCAAACGCTACACGGAGGGCCTCAAAGAGCAGCAGACATTGACCTTGACATAGACCCAATGCTGGGTTAATGTCGGGCCAGTGTCGCAGACAGCGATCCAGCACATAGGGTCAATATCTTATATTTGCTGAGATAGCTCAGTGAAACTGGCAAAACATCGAAGCAAACCGCTACAACGACTTTTGGGCGTGAGCAACCCAAAACAAACGGTGTGGGCCCTAGTGCAGTGGTTAAAGCTGCCTGTCTAGAAAATCGAGGATCGCGGGTTCGTCCCCCGCTCTAGTATTCAGGTTTCAAAGAAACAGATCGAGAGGTAACGTATTTGCAGTCGGATCGCCAGGGCCCGAATTTTGAATCATGTGTCTGGAGGGCATTGTCATCTCATTCACCTCACCCCTGGCCCAGTTTAGCCCATATTTGAACAAATGTGGCCTAAACACCATTCATACATTCATTCATTTATTCATTCATTCATACTACCAAACACGAAATGACTAGAAAAACATTTTCAGCAGGATAGCGTTTGTCTGACTGTTTACATTCTCTCCTGAAACACTCAATATCTGGAATCATCAGTATTTCAACCCCGGCCCTTAAGCGTACTTTATCTCTCAAATTGTACATCGTATAGCATATTCTGAATACAATTCATTGATTGAAAAATGGTTGGTAACATTGTTAAAATTTGTTTTATTCCCGACAAACCTTTCGGAATACTTTTTAACTATTCTCTAAAATAAACCACCGTTTCACATGGAAAATAAATTGAAACTAATATTTGTAATTTGAGAGCTTGAAAGGATTAGGACCTAACATAATAATAACCCTGATGGACTATCGCACGGTGGTTTGCCAGAGTAAAAAAAATAAAAAAGCACACTGTCATTCAAAGGCGAACTGCAGTAACTGCTTAGTTTAACGGAAAGCAGTTACTGCTGTTTGCCTTTACATCACAGACAGACGCAGAGTGTGGGTGGAAATGACACGATCACGTCTCGTACTCTTTCGAGTACAAAGCGAGACTTCAATGTGGCTAAGCTCTTATCTGCCTTCCTCCACTTCCGGCTGTTGTTGTCATCCAGCGTCTGTGATTGGATTATGATAGCAGAGCGGGTGCTAATGGTAGGCCAATTCTGGGGCAACGTCAGTATTGACACAATCAATGTCTCTAATTGGTTTATAATACCAGAGCGGTTTTTTTGCATTATTTATTAATCGTTATATAGTCGCTCATCCAGGGAGTGATTATAAACACGATGACCTAACATTACACCAGCATTGGGCCAATGTCTCGTGATTACTCTTTATGAGAATCGACGGCATCCTAATATTAACGTTTTCAAGAAGGTTTTAATCAAGTATAATAATAAACAAGCGAACGAACGAACTAACGAACAAATGAGCGGGAAAACGAACAAACGAGCGAACGAAAAAAAAAAAACTAACTAACAAAAAACAACAAACAAAAAACGAACGACGAATCGACCATATTCTTCCCTTTTAATCGAAATGTTCTGCAATAAGAACTATCTGCAACACACCCAGTTTCTGATAATTGGTTCACCGTTTCAGAGAGTGGGTGAGACAGATAATGGTATGGAGGTGATTTTATTTTTAATAACATTATAATCACATTGTTAATGTTGTATTTCTGGGTCTTCCGTGCATTAGACAAATCCCAGAAAGAGAATCCATCATCGTGGATCAGTGCGCGTCATTATGCGTCAATATACGTCTTTATGCGTCATTATACGCCATCATAGGTCACCAAACGTTATATCACATATTAGGCTACATGATGATATTTATTGCTATGGAATTGAATTCTCATTATTTATCTGTGTGATAATATGGTTTAGTGAAATATTAGCAAAGTTACCAAAAAATTTCGTTTTTATTCATAGAACGTTGGCTGTGTTATTGCTATTTTTCCATTTTCCCAGGTTGTCATTTTCATAGACCTGACCCAGGACAGTCTAGTTTTAAATCACTTTTTATAATAATCAGATGCCATGTGACAAAACACGTGATGTAAAGGTTGGGTCATCAACATACAACAGGTGCAACCATGTGTGATACATCAGAAAGAGTGCTTATAAATACAAATAAAAGGGTGGTGTACAAATGACGAGGGAGGGGGGCGTCATGAAGATGGATGGTTAATACATTATGTTCGAATTAAACAGGGCCTGACATTGTCAGGGAATACAATGTACTTGAGTTATTCATATATCTCGATTTAATAGATGCATCATGTTTTTCAGAACATGATTTGAAGAAGCACGTTTATTTTTATCCATATCATCAACGTTCCTGTGTCTGAATAAGTATGTATAAAATTATATATCATTTTAATAGTATTATTAGTACTATTATTAGTTGGTATGTATATGTAAAATAAATTAAAATAAAATGTATTTATTTATGTTTTATATTTGTAATGAATGAAATACATTACAATCAGGATCACTTGGCGAAATAGGTAATGGTTCCAATAAGGTCATCGTAATTAAAAATAGAACAACAAGAAGAGCCTCTTCTGGGTTGCTAGGATACAAAGAGACAGTCATAGCAACGCGCAGCATGTGACAGACATGGATATGAACGATTAGCACCCAATAAACACGAAATTTTGTCCAATTGCTGTTTTAATGTTGACCGGCGTCTGCACCGCTGGACCAAAATCAGACCATTAGTGAATTAACGTGTTGTGTTTGATGGTAAGCATGGACAGAGGAAATAACGAGATCTCAGATTTGAAAATTCATTATTTGTCTCGGAATCTGGAGTATTTTCTCAGCTCTTGTGGCGCCACCCAGTAAACACGAGACATTGATACAATGTGGGTTTGATGCGGGGCCAGCGTCGCAGACGTTGGACTAGCTTTAACCCCTGAAAAGCTTAATTAATTTGTAAAAAAACATGTCTTCGTTAGCTCTTTCTGCTTCATTTGATTATCTATGTTATGGGTCTACGGCCATTGGAAATATTTTAAATCTTACATATACAGCGCGGGGAACGACTTTAGTCGTCAGAATCTGACGTCTACAGCCGTCAGATTCTGCCGACTAAAGTCGATCCCCGCGCTATAATGGTGAAGCCAACATTGAGTTGATTTATAGTGTTTGCAGGCTGACAACCACATCCAAAATAGCAAACCGTAATTAATTTCAATAATTGCGTTTACAAATATTTTTACCTCCAGAAACAGAGCCTTTAATGTAATTCTACCTTTTTTATAATTTGGTTCCGGAGTAAATCGACGCTGTTTGTTTTTTATTAATATATCGAGTAAATTTACATTCTTTATTCCTCTTCAATACCTCAGAGCCTACGTAAATACATATTGTTCATTCTTAATTGATATCTTATGGGCTAAGCACATCTACTTCGTGTATTTTTAATTACTATATCTTTTATATTCATCTTCACTGTTTATTCTTAATTATTATCTAAGTAAATCTTAAAACTTATTGCGGATCCGGAATTCTCACTTTTTTCACCTTGAGGTCTAAATAGTTTTCCCAATTACCTGCCATTTAAAAATTTAATGAAATTAAAATAGTCGAATGGAATTTACAAAAGAAAGGTTCACAGCGCCATTGTTTTGACAGATTAACAATGTTTACCTTGCATTGCCACGTGGCTGTTGTTTATTATAGCAACAGCTATGTTTTCTTTTTATTTCAAGCTAAGGTTGATTAGTGTTTTTAGCTTGTTTCGCACACCGATAGTTGTGTCTATCGTGTTCCCTCTCGGATGACAGCTCATCATCGTGGTAATTAGGGTCAACGTATCGAATTCACAGGGAAAAAAGACAACCCCAGAAAAATCACCATCCAGCTATCTCGTCCCGGATGATGAGATCGTATCAGCATCTGATCTCGTCCTCGTCATATTCCCTGACAACACAAGAGGCACTTGTGACGTCATCATCCGTTGTCATGACAGCACCGCTCCTCTCCATTTCACGATAACACGTAAATACGAACCGATATTGGGTCGCTGTTGGGCCAGTGTCATTGATGGAGGAACGTTGGGTCAATGTTTGCTGTGAAGACCGAATTAGATATTGCCACTTTCATCCCATTGATGTTACTTCTGATGTCATCCAGTTAACCCTTCACCCTTAACCCTTGAGGCGCTGAAATAATTTGTAAAAAAAACATCGCAACCGAAGGGTTTTTTCAATTCGAAATCATCCTAAATGTCTTAGTTAGCTCTTTCCGATTCATTTGAATACTTATGTTATGGGTCTAAGGCCATTAGAAATATTTTTACTCTTACAGTGCGGGGATGGTCCGTAGACGTCAGACTCTGACGTCTATTTACGTCAGAGTCTGATGTATATAGACGTCAGGTTTTTCGATTTAAAAGCATCCTAAATGTCTTATTTATATCTTTCTGATTTATTTGAACACATTTGTTATAGATCTATGACCATTATAAATAGCTTTACTCTTACAGTGCCGAGATCGACCTTAGAATCTGGTGTATACAGGCGTCAGATTCTGACGACTAAAGTCGATCCCCGCGCTCTAAGGGTTAAGGAATATTTGTGTTAAATTTGAAACTAATACTGTTATTTCAGGCTAATTAACGCTTCTCCTATATACCGAGATGTCATCACTTTTCTATTAACAAGGTAAAATAAAAAAAAATAGTAAATTTAAAACACATTGAAACACACCACTACATTTGCTTTGTCTGACCACTACATTCTAAGCCGGGAATATAGAGTTTTTGTTTGATTAAGTACAGACCAATTATCATAGTGTGACCGAGCTGTTGATTATAAAGGTTCCTAATTATGGCCAGATGTGTTTTAAGTCAATTAAAACCCTCGGAGCTCTACATTCTTAGCTGTGGAAAAGGCCTAGGCCTCCGGCATCGGCCTTTTCCACAGCTGAGAATGTATAGTTCCTCGGGCTTTATCCTATACATAATCATACCATAGGCCTATCGAAATTAAACCCCAAATGCACTCTAACTTTTGTGTGTGATGTTTTGATTTGTGATTCAAATGAGTGATTAATACAACTATCACTATGACGCATATAATATATATGCAACTAGCATGGTTGAACACTTAATTCACAGCCAAGATCCCTACCGATAAAACAGTGACGATTTCACACATCTGGGATTTGAAGAGTTTAATCAGTCACAACTGGTATCCTGTCTGTTAAAACACACCACTACATTATTTGCTTTGTCTGACCACTACATTCTAAGCCTGGAGTTATTGTTGATCAAGTACAGATCAATTATCATAGTAAGCCTATGGTGCTATAATCAGTCAGGTGTGACCGAGCTGTTGATTATGAGGGATCCTCATTATGGTCGGGTGTGTTTTAAGTCAGTTAAAACACTTGGAGCTCTACATTCTTAGCTATGGAAAAGGCCCCGGCCTCGGCCTTTTCCACAGCTAAGAATGTAGAAATTCTCGGGCTTTATCCTATACATCATTTGTTGGCTATTGGAGACATACAATATTATTGGTATCTCAAATTGATATAAAACAAAATTGTATAACTCGTCAAAATAAGGAAGTTTTCGAGTTTTTATTGTAGACATTATGCTTAGATATTTACCCCCATAATCAGGATTATAGTCGTTTTTAATTACTATAGTTAAGAATGAAATAAGTGCTTAAACATCAAGATTTGCCAATGAATGGTTTAAACTCAAACTGATATGGGTAATTTCCACCCTCTTGAAGTTGTGTGTCGCGGCAGCAAGGGACGTTTCTTCAAACAAGTGAAATTTCAAATTATTTAATTGTGTACTTTAGGGAGTAATCAAATCAGGCGAAAATCATCAAAGAATCAGTATTTCTATTTTGGCTTCTTAATATGTCTATACGATGTGAACATATATATACTGGAATTGCGTACGTTTTTAAAATTGTATGTTGCTCATTTACCAGTTAAGCGAGTAATAAGGACGAAATTTAATTTCATACATGCATGTCCAAAATAAGAAATACAGGAATAACTGCTAAACGGGGCTTTCGGCACACTTGCTACGCTGCCACAGCAACCAAAATATAAAAGACTCCAGCAATATTCTAGTCTATGGATATGTTAACATATTACGAAGCCAAAATAAATATACAGATTTTGGATGATTTTAGCCTGATTCTTTCGCTTTAATTTATTTTTATGTGAATGAGAAGTAGCTGATTGTTAGGTGGTGAAAGCATATTCTGCGCATTATCTTGGATCCCATACCAACAAAATTAATGGAGATGAGTTCAAATCAGAGCTTCACTTTTCCACGTTATGGATTAAGGTATTCTCAAGAGGCTATTTATTTCTATTTTTATGAATTGTGGTGTCCCTGGTTTTAGGATGCGCTCATGATTTCACCCTTATAGATTTTCCCGTGTCTGGCACGATTCTAACTTGTAGAGCCGTGTCACTGTTCATACAACGTTTAGACAACGTTCAAAACCAAGGTCCAGCATCGCCCACACATTGGGGCTGAAATGTTCTGTTTACATGGTTTCATTCTCCCGAGGTTATTACACTCCCGTGTGCTGCCTGAAATATTGATTGTGTTTTGAAGCGCTTTTGGTTTTCACATGGAGTGTAGGTCTACACGTGATACACTAATGTGCAGCACATGTCAGAACAAATTATATCCTTTTGTATTCTATTTGCTATCCAAATTTGAGTAGAATATATAAACACCCAGCGACGTTTCAATGGGGCCAATGTCCAGAACATTTGCCAACAGTAAAATAACGCTGATTCATTACGCCTGCAGACTATCTACGTGACCCGCAGGGCTAATATTGAGTGAAAACGAGTCAAGTTCCCATAAGAAAACACTAGTTAGCCGCTGCAACGCAAAGGAGCAAAGGCGTAAATTAATTATTTTTCCCCTGCTTATGGCCGTTCATGTTTTGAAAAAAAAGAAGCTTATCATTGGGCATGATATGTTTACAATCACGGTTTATTGATCATATTGATCATTATTGAAGACTTTTAAATTTGAAATTGGGATGTGTCGATCGACATGCATTTCTTTAACCAATGCAGCGCGGGGAACGTCTTTATACGTCAGAATTTGACGTTTGTAGACGTCAGATTCTGACGTATAAAAACGATCCCCGCGCTGAAATTTTTAAATATTTTTGTAATGGTCATACACCCTTAAAATAGGTATTTATATGAATTAAAAAGAACTAGGACATTTTTGATGATTTCAAACTGAAAAACCCTTTAGTCCCCACGGTTTAAACAGAAATATTTTAGCGATGTAGAGGTTATCGCTCCACATATATTCAGGATAGGAATTCATCTGTGGAGTCAAGAACAGGTTAGTTTCGGGATAAAACATGGGAAAATTTAGAGGAACCTTGTAGTTTCTCACAAAAAATAACCTGGAGTGCGGAAGGTCACATTGTTGTCACCAGTTCTACCCGGAAGACACAAGACGTTGATTCCATGTCCCTTAAAGACATCTTGCCTCATCACGTCTGCCAGTCAGACCACTGGTCTGACCTTGACAACAGGAGTGCCTTACATCTGTACGAATGGGAGGGGTGCGAACAACATGAATATTCATTATGCCGTCACCGGATTACTGACTGTAGTGTGAAGGTCAAACTCAGGTCAGATCGTCTGGGTTGTCTGAGTTGGGCAGGGAGGTGGTGGTTCTGTACTCATAGCACATATGCGTGATATCAAGTAGTCTGCCGGTAGCAGACAAATTGATAGATGAAGATGCTTAAAGTTCTGAAATATTTTTATATAAACCAAAGGAACAAAGGCTTATTTTCAATTTGAAATCATCATAAACGTCTTAGTCAGCTTTTTCGGGGATCGAATTTAGACGCCAGAATCTGACATCTATGGAGTCAGATTCTGACGTCTGAAGTCGGTCCCGTAGACTAGTGGAAATCTGAGATATCGTTCAGAAAAAGTGACCCACGGTAGGAACTCTTCCCATTTTGTTTTCACAACATTTTTAACCATTTTCGGGTATGGCGAATCGGATGCAAAGTCGTGTCAAGCGAAAAAAATCCGCGAAATTCGTTTATTTTGAAGAATAAAATATGACGTCATAATGTATATTTTCTGTACTTTTGCAAATATCATGAATTGATGTGAGGAAAGGGGTGACATTGTATTTGAACCGATGGCCAGCACTTCTAATAAATCGGTTCGTGCCCAACCCATGTACACATGGTGGCATGTGCTGGTGCTCAGCTTCACGGGGGAGCTACCCCAAGGTCATGGTAAGATCATCTCAAGGTCACAGCAAGGTCAAATCAGCTCAAAACAGTTGAAAATACTATTCTTTTCATTTTTTGCTTAAATTATGTTAACTTGAGATGTCTATGATGGCACGAAGCATTCTTGGACCCAAACACGGACACATGCCAAAACACCCCAAGAGGTTACAGGGATAATATAAGGGTTGGAGGGTTTTTTACTCCCCGTGAAATCACCCTCGTGTCACTCCTGTCTGATATGGCAGAAATGGACCAAATAACACAATGATGTTATGTTTCGACCAATGGCCAGTATACATTAATTGCATCTGATGGAGTTCAATCCAAGTACACATGTTAGAATGGGTTGGGGTTGGATTTCACAGGGGTGCTACCCTAAGGTCATGGTAAGGTCATCTCAAGGTCACAGCAAGGTCAAATCAGCTCAAAACGATATAGTTAAGACATCATGGGTCAATACAACTGCTAACATGGAACTAATTCAAAATATTAAAGATCCAACAAGAATATCAAAATCTGCAAATACCCTAATCGACCATATATATGTATCTAAAGATCTCCCTATCATACAGAGTATCCCCATTGAATATAGTGTGAGCGATCACTATCCTGTATATGCCGTCATTGATCTTAAAAATATTTTAGCTTGGTGTGCCAATGATACCCACAAAACAATACATTATAGGAAGTACACACATTTTTAAGCAGATGATTACTTGAAAGATCTTCAAAATGCAGATTGGCTGGATAGTAATAAAACAACGTGTACGACAGATGAATATCCAAATCAGACCAAATCAGCCCGTCTGGATGACACAAGATATACTAACTGCGTTAAAAATGCGAGAAAACGCCAAAAAAAAAACGAAGATAACTATAGGCATTGGAGAAACAAAACTACTTTTTTAATACGCCAATCAAAAGAGATATATTATTCAAAATCTATCGAAACCAACAAAAATAACCCGAAAATGCTGTCTAAATTGTTTAAAGAACTTAGTAACAAACCTGCTAACTCTAACACCATCGCGTCTATAACATATAAAAATAAAACATACACAAATGACAGCGACATTGCTAATATCTTCAACAAACATTTCACTAACGTGGCCGATAAATATTTAAGTCGCCCACGAAAAGACAGCACACACCTACCAAACATGCAACTTCTCAAAGAATTTATCAAGGGCAAATTTCCAGTAGGAAATATTTATAAAATACCATTGATAACAGAGCATTTCGTCATGAAATTTATCAGTCAACTTGAATCAAATAAAGCTACAGGAAAAGATAATATATCTGCAAAGATTCTAAAACTTTCTTCCCCCGTAATAATTAAACAGATTTGTGATTTTTGTAATCATAGCATTCGCCATAACACATTTCCTGCGGATTGGAAAATAGCTCGTATTACTCCTCTTCATAAGAGAAATTCTACTCAAGATCCTGAAAATTACAGACCCATATCTATATTACCACTTATGTCCATAATTCTCTTTATGAATTTCTAAGCGTAAACGATTTATTTTCGTCAAAACAGTACGGATTTCGCAGTAATCATTCTTGTGAAACTGCACTCATCGCCATGACGGATAACTGGCTCAATTCTATTTATAAAAATAAATATAGTGGAGTAGTCTTTATAGACCTATGTAAAGCGTTTGATCTTGTTAACAAAAATATATTGCTCGAGAAGCTAAAATTATACAACTTAGATGATAATTCCCTTCTTTGGTTTCAATCATACTTAACAGATCATAAACAAGCAGTTAAGATTAATTCAAATTCTTCGGACGAACTTACTACTGAATTCGGCGTTCCTCAAGGTTCAATACTAGGCTCCTTATTATTTCTTATTTACATTAATGATTTGCCGCTGGAGAATTCAACAGGAAGTACAGCTTAACTGCCAATGACGCAACCATTAGTGTATGTAACAAGAACATTGACTTTGTAAAGCAGAACTTAGATTTAGAAGCTGAGAGAACCTATAACTGGTGTGAGGATAATGGAATGGTGATCAGTATAGAGAAAACCAAAGCAATGCTTATCACATCAAGACATAAAAATTATCGACTGACAGAGGTACAAAGGGACCTCAACATAAATTTGCATGGAAATGCCATTATCAGTACAAAACAAGAAAAACTATTGGGCATATTAATCGATAACAATCTTACTTGGCACCCACAAGTAAAAAAGGTAAGACAACCAATTATTTTCAAAATTTCAATACTCAGAAAAATTAGAAAATATCTGCCAACACCAATTCGAATCTTATACTATAATTACTACATTAAACCTCATTTAGAATATTGCTGTTCAGTATGGGGTAACTGCAGTAAGAGCGATATTGACACGTTAATTAAGTTACAAAAACAAGCTGCACGCTTGATCCTTGAGACTGATCGCTATGCTCCTTCAGCACCTTTATTTTCCCAGCCTCGGTGGCAGACATTCGATCAAATTACTCGTGAGCGGCAAGCATTTATGGTTTTTAAAGTGAAAAATAACAAAACGCCATATTACATAACAAACATGTTTCAGTCTGCATGCATAAATACACAACATTCACTAAGGTCAAAAACAAATAATAAACTACATATACCAAAAGCACACCCAAAAAATTTGCGATACATTGGACCCAAAATATGGAATTCGTTGAGCAACAAGATCCGCAAAGTTAAAACAAGTAATCAGTTTAGAACAGAATACAAATCATTTCTTAATCATGTTAGTCAGTAATTTTCATGTGCTCTCTAGCTATCTCTTATGGTTTTCTATTTCTATATCTATTTCAAACTATGTTATTTTGAATCAATATCTACAACTGTGCTGAATTACATTCTATTTTAGAAGTCTACCGAAAAATGTTATTATTGAATGTTATTAGGCCAAAGTATTTTATTATTATTATGAATATAATGTCAAGTACACATACATGATTGCTTGTAATATAGATTTTTTTCCCCAATGTTGATCATTTGTAAATGTATATTTGTTTATTTTCTCTATAATCAATCATGCCAATATATTTATTTTAATCAACCGGTATTGTGTTTCGCATGTGTATGCAATATTCACAGATTACGTAAATTGTATATAGTTATGCAGCAATGTATATATTATATATAGGTATGTATGAATATATCTGTGCATATATAAGTAGTCTTACATAGCCAATCGCTTGTATATTGGAACACCATACGAATAAAAAAGTGAGTTCAAAATGATTGTACATGTTAATGTTTAGATAAGTATATACGTTTTATATTGCTTCATTATATAGGCCTATACTTGATCGTCTTAACTAAGTGGAATCTATCTATTCAATGTTTGTTTAATATAATTGATTAAATGCAACTGGTAAGATTTAAATATAATTAAATAATAATTTCTTGATGTAAAAATAACATATATGATTTGTATGTATAGTACATTCATATGTGTAATTTTTTAAAAATATATTTTTTGCTATATAACATTGTATATAGTTATGTATACTTTATTATGCGTTTTTTGTATGTTTTCGTTGGTATATGAGAGCCCCACGGCAGATGAGCTTCGCTCAGTGGGTCTGATATATATATATATATGAAAATGCCAATTTTTTGAAAATTGTATGTATACATGTATATTTTTTATCTGTACCCTCAGTAAATAAAGTCTGTATTATTATTATTATTATTATTATTATTATTATTATTATTATTATTATTATTATTATTATTATTATTATTATTATTATTATTATTATTATTATTATTATTATTATTATTATAATGGGTCAGTGAAATAATGATTGAACCAAGAAATAAATAATGAATGAATGAATGAATAAATGAATGAATGAATGAATGAATGAATGAATGAATGAATAAATGAATGAATGAATAATTGAATGAATGAATGAATAAATAAATAAATGAATAAATGAATGAATGGATGAATGGATGAATGAATACATTAATGAATGAATAGATGAATAGATGAATAATTGAAGGACTAAATGAATGGATGAATGAATGAATATATGTATACATGAATGTTCGAATAAATAAATAAATAAATAAATAAATAAATAAATAAATAAATAAATAAATAAATAAATAAATAAATAAATAAATAAATAAATAAATAAATAAATAAATACATGAATGAATGAATGAATGAATGAATGAATGAATGAATGAATGAATGAATGAATGAATGAATGAATGAATGAATGAATGAATAAATAAATAAATGAATAAATGAATGAATGGATGAATGGATGAATGAATGAATAAATACATTAATGAATGAATAGATGAATAGATGAATGAATGAAGGACTAAATGAATGGATGAATGAATGAATATATGTATACATGATTGTTCAAATAAATAAATAAATAAATGAATGAATGAATGAATGAATGAATGAATGAATGAATGAATGAATGAATGAATGAATGAATGAATGAATTAATTAATTAATTAATTAATTAATTAATTAATTAATTAATTAATTAATTAATTAATTAATTAATTAATTAATTAATTAATTAATTAATTAATTAATTAATTAATTAATTAATTAATTAAATAATTCATTCATTCATTCATGCATTCATTCATTCATTCATTCATTCATTCATTCATTCATTTATTCATTCATTCATTCATTCATTTATTCATTCATTCATTCATTCATTCATTCATTAATTATTAAATTCATTCATTCATTCATTCATTCATTCATTCATTCATTCATTCATTCATTCATTCATTCATTCATTAATCATTTAATTTATTTAATTATTGTTTTATTTTATTTAATAATTAACTAATTATTTAATTAATTAATTATTTAATGAATTAGTGATTGAATAAATGCACCAATTAATTGATGGGTGAATGAAGCAATGGATGGACGAATGAGTGGATGGATGTTTTTATAAGCGAATGGGTTAAATGCATAGAGAAATCAATGCATGGATGAATCAATCAATCAATCAAGGAAAGCACGATTTAACGAATAATGGAATAAATGACTAAGTAGATTAGTCAGGTGAGTCAATACACGAATGAATGAATGAATGAATAAATGAATTAATAAATCATTGAATTAGTGAATGAATAAGTGCATACAGACTCTCCCTTTGTGCACTGATTTAAAATATTGTATATGGATGGCGTATTTTGATAATTGGAATGAGAATATAGATGAGAGAGATAATTATGACTGATATTGTGCAAATGGCTTTCATTGGATTGCGTCTAATCTTCGTCTTAGTGACACCGATGAATACCAGATTAGCTAGCGTCTGTGATTGGCTTATGATGTCAGAGCGGTTGTTAATACTGGGCAAATGCTGGGGCAACGTCAGTATTGACACAGCCATTGTCTCTAGTTGGTTTATAATAACAGAGCGTTTGTATGTAGAGATTGGAGTAGAGTGATTATAAAACCCGATGATCTAACATTACACCAGCA
The DNA here is from genome assembly GCA_964017125.1 of Flabesymbios commensalis. NCBI lineage: Eukaryota > Metazoa > Annelida > Polychaeta > Terebellida > Flabelligeridae > Flabesymbios > Flabesymbios commensalis. Next base: position 11,058,754 of record OZ024904.1, read on the forward strand.
TTGGGCCAATGTCTCATGACTGCTCTCGAACGAACAAACGAACGAACGAACGAACGAACGAACATACAAAAAGCAAACAAACAAACAAACAAACAAACAAACAAACAAACAAACAAACAAACAAATAAACAAACAAACAAACGAACGAACGAACGAACGAACGAACGAACGAACGAACGAACGAACGAACATACAAACAAACAAACAAACAAACAAGCATACAAACAAACAAACAAACACAATAATAAACGAGTGAACAAGCAAACGAACGAACGAACGAACGAACAAACGAACGAACGAAAGAGCGAATGAACGAACGAACAAATGAACGAGCAAACGAACGCGCGAGCGAACGAACGAGCGAAAAAAACAAGCAGAAAAAAGGTAAACAAACAGAAAAAACGAACGACGAATCGACCATAGTCTTCCTTTTTATTCAAAATGTTCTGCAACAGACCCAGTTTCTGATAATTGGCTCACCGTTTCAGAGAGTGGGTGAGACAGATAATGATATGGAGGTGATTTTCGCTATAATGACATTATGTGATCGTTGTATTTCTGGGTCTTCCGTGTGTTAGACAAATCCCCAAAAAAGGGAATCCATCATCGTGGATCAGTGCGCGTCATTATGCGTCATTACACGTCACTATACGTCATTATGCGTCATCATAGGTCACTATACGTCATCGTATATCTCATATTAGGCTACATGGTATTTTTTGCTGTGGACCTGAGATATCTCATTATTTATCTGTGTGATAATATGGTATAGTGAAATATTAAAAAAATTACCAAAAAAAAAACATTTTTATTCATAGAACGTTAATCGTCTGTGTTGTTGCTCTTATCCATTTTCTCAGGTAGTCATTTTCATAGACCTGACACAGGACAGTCTATTTTTAAATCACTTTTTATAATAAACTAATGCCATGTGACAAAACACGTAATGTAAAGGTTAGGTCATCAACAGACAACAGGTGCAATCATTTGTGATACATTAGAAAGAGTGCATATAAATACAAATAAAAGGGTGATGTACAAATTACGAGGGGGGGGGGGGGCGTCATGTCATAAAGATGGCTGGATAATATATTATGTACGGATTAAACAGGACTTGACTTTGTCAGAGAGTACAATGTACTTGAGTAATTCATTTAATCGATGCACTAAGTTTTTCAGAACATGATTTAAAAAAAACACGTTTATTTATATTTATAGCATCAACGTTTATTCACCTGAATAAGTATAAAAGTATCTATTTTTTATGTAGTATTACTAGTATTATTATTGAATGGTATATTGTGCTAAATTAAAATAAAATGTATTTATTTATGTTTTCTTCATATTTGTAATCAAAGAAATACATTACAATCAGTATCACTTGGCAAAATAGGTAATGGTTCCAATAAGGTCATCGTAAATAAAAATAGAACAACAGGAAGAGCCTCTTCTTGGTTGCAAGGATACAACGGGACAGCCGTGGCAACGAGCAGCATGTGACAGAAAGTGATATGAACGGTTAGCACCCAATAATCACGAAATTTATCCAATTGCTGTTTTAATGTTGACCCGCCGTCTGCACCGCTGGACCAAAATCAGACCAATATTGAATTAACGTGTTGTGTTTGATGGTAAGCATGGACAGAGGGAATAACGAGATCTCAGATTTGAAAATTCATTATTAGTCTCGGAATCTGGAGTATTGTCTCAGCTCTTGTGGCGCCACCCAGTAAACACGAAACATTGATACAATGTGGGTTTGATGCTGGGCCAGCGTCGCAGACGTTGGACTAGCTTTAACCCCTGAAAAGCTTTATTAATTTGTGAAAAAACATGTCTTCGTTGGCTCTTTCTGCTTCATTTGAATATCTATGTTATGGGTCTACGGCCATTGGAAATATTTTAAATCTTACATATACAGCGCGGGGAACGACTTTAGTCGTCAGAATCTGACGTCTACAGCCGTCAGATTCTGCCGACTAAAGTCGATCCCGGCGCTGTAATGGTGAAGCCAACATTGAGATGATTTATAGTGTTTGCAGGCTGACAACCACATCCAAAATAGCAAACCGTAATTAATTTCAATAATTGCGTTTACAAATAATTTTACCTCCAGAAACAGCGCCTTTAATGTAATTCTACCTTTTTTATAATTTGGTTCCGGAGTAAATCGACGTTGTTTGTTTTTTATTAATATATTGAGTAAATTTACATTCTTTATTCCTCTTTAATACCTCAGAGCCTACGTAAATACATATTGTTCATTCTTAATTGATATCTTATGGGCTAAGCACATCTACTTCGTGTATTTTTAATTACTATATCTTTTATATTCATCTTCACTGTTTATTCTTAATTATTATCTAAGTAAATCTCAAAACTTATTGCGGTTCCGGAATTCTCACTTCCCTTCACCTTGAGGTCTAAATAGTTTTTCCAATTACCTGCCATTTAAAAATTTAATGAAATTAAAATAGTCGAATGGAATTTATAAAAGAAAGGCTCACAGCGCCCTTGTTTTGACAGATTAACAATGTTTACCTTGTATTGCCACGTAGCTGTTGTTTATTAATGAAACAGCTATGTTTTCTTTTTATTTCAAGCTAAGGTTGATTAGTGTTTTTAGCTTGTTTCGCACACCGATAGTCGTGTCTATCGCGTTTACCTCTCGGATGACAGCTCATCATCGTGGTAATTAGGGTCAACGTATCGAATTCACAGGGAAAAAAGACAACCCTAGAAAAATCGTCAGCTGGTAAAATCACCATCCAGCTATCTCGTCCCGGCTGGTGAGATCGTATCAGCATCTGATCTCGTGCTCCTCATATTCCCTGACAACACAAGAGGCACTTGTGACGTCATCAGCCGTTGTCATGACAGCGCCGCTCCTCTCCATTTCACATTAACACGTAAATACGAACCGACATTTGGTCGCTGTTGGGCCAGTGTCGTTGATGGTGGAACAACGTTGTACAAACGTTGGGTCAATGTATTTTGTTTGCTGTGAAGACCGAATTAGATATTGCCCCTTTCGTCCCATTGTTGTTACTTTTGATGCCATCCAGAATCTGTAGTGGTTAACCCTTCACCTTTAACCCTTTAAGCCCTCACGATGCATTAAAGCATCATTTACATCCCTGTAAACAGACTTAAATTTCCAGAAACTAAGGGTTTTATAATGATAATTTCCATGAAACTGGTTTACCGATTCATGGCAATTTTCTTTAATTTTTAAACCACATCAAATCATATTCATCCACTACAAGTCGAGAATTGCGACAGCAATTCGCGACTTGTAGTGGATGACGATGACTATGGCAGACAGGCTTGAAAGGGTTAAAGCGTTGAAATAATTTGTAAAAAAGACATCGCAATCAAAGGGGTTTTTTCAAATTAAAATCATCATAACTGTCTTAGTTAGCTCTTTCCGATTCATTTAAATACCTGTGTTATGGGTCTACGGTCATTATAAATGTGTTTACTCTTACGTCAGATTCTGACGACTAAAGTCTATTCCCGCGCTGTAAGGGTTAAAGCGCTCAAATACTATCATATAAAAAATTAAAACCAAAAGATTTTTTGATTTGAAATCATCATAAATGTCTTATTTATAGGGCCTATCTTTCTGATTTTTTTGAATACATATGTTATAGATCTACGACCATTATAAATAGTTTTACTCTTACAGTGCAGGGATCGACCTTATAATCCGGCGTATACAGGAATCAGATTCTGACGACTAAAGTCGATCCCCGCGCTCTAAGGGTTAAGAAATATTTGTGTTAAATTTAAAACTAATACTGATCTTTCTGACTGATTAACGCTTCACCTATATACGGAGATGTCATCACATTTCTTTTTACTGAATAAAATGAGAAAAAATAGTAAATTTAAAACACATTAAAACACACCACTACATTTGGTTTGACATTGGAATAGAGAGTTATTGTTCGATCAAGTAGAGACCAATTATCATGGTGTGACCGAGCTGTTGATTATGAGGGTTCCTAATTATGGCCAGATGTGTTTTAAGTCTGTTAAATCCCTCGGAGCTCTACATTCTTACCTCTATATTCCACAGCTGAGAATGTAGAGTTCCTTGGGCTTTATGCTATACATAATTATACCATAGGCCTATCGAAATTAAACCCCAAATACATTTTTGTGTGTGATGTTTTGATTTGTGATTCAAATGAATGATTACTACTACTATCACTCAGATCGATGACGCATATAATATATATGCAGCTAGCATGGTTAAACACTTAATTCACAGCCAAGATCCCTGCCAATAAAACAGTGAAGATTTTTCATCACAATTCTCTTTACTGTAAAAAATTGTAAATTTAAAACACATTAAAACACACCACTACATTTGCTTTGTCCGACCACTACATTCTCAGCCGGGAATAGAGCGTTATTGTTCGATCAAGTACAGACCAATTATCATGGTGTGACCGAGCTGTTGATTATGAAGGTTTCTAATTATGGCCAGATGTGTTTTAAGGCAGTTAAAACCCTCGGAGCTCTATATTCTTAGCTGTGGAAAAGGCCTAGGCCTCCGGCATCGGCCTTTTCCACAGCTGAGAATGTAGAGCTCCTCGGGCTTTATCTTATACATCACTCAGATGACGCATATAATATATATGCAACCACGCTCGAGAGCTGGTTGACTTGGCCACCAGGTGTCCCCGTCCGATTCTCAATCTAAGGCGAGCGTGTATGCAACAAGCTAGACTAAACGCTTAAGTCACAGCCAAGATCCCTGCCAATAAAACAGTGACGATTTCACACATCTGGGATTTGAAGGGTTGAATCAGTCACAACTGGTATCCCGTCTGTTAAAACACACCACTACATTATTTGCTTTGTCCGACCACTACATTTTAAGCCTGGAATGGAGAGTTTTTGTTGATCAAGTACAGACCAATAATCATGGTAGGCATATGGTTCTATATTCAGTCAGGTGTGACCGAGCTCTTGATTATGAGGGATTTAATTATGGTCGGATGTGTTTTAAGTCTGTTAAAACCCTCGGAGCTCTACATTCTTAGCTGTGAAAAAGGCCGAGGCCGAAGGCCGCGGCCTTTTCCAAATCTAATAATGTAGAGCTTCGAGGGCTTTATCCCATACATCATTTGGTGGCTATTGGAGACATACAATATTATTGGTATCTCAAATTGATATAAAAACAAAATTGTATAACTCGTCAAAATAAGGACGTTTTCGAGTTTTTATTGTAGACATTATTCTTAGATATTTACCCCATAATCAGGATTATAGTCGTTTTTAATTACTGTGGTTGAGAATGAAATAAGTGCTTAAACATCAAGATTTGCCAATGAATGATTTCAACTCAAACAGATATGGGTATTTTCCACCCTCTTGAAGTTGTGTGTCGCGGCAGCAAGGGACGTTTCTTCAAACGGGTAAAATTTCAAATTATTTAATTGTGTACTTTAGGGATTAATCAAATCTGGCGAAAATCATCAAAGAATCAGTATTTCTATTTTGGCTTCTTATTATGTCTATACGATGTGAACATATCCATATACTGGAATTGCGTACTTTTTTAAAATTGTATGTTGCGCATTTACTAGTTAAGAAGGACGAAATTTAATTTCATACATGCATGTCCAAAATAAGAAAAACAGGAATAACTGCTAAACGGGACTCCAGCAATATTCTAGTCTATGGATATGTTAACATATTACGAAGCCAAAATAAATATACAGATTTTGGATGATTTTAGCCTGATTGTGTCGCTTTAATTTATTTTCATGTGAATGACAAGTAGCTGGTTGCGAGGTGGTGGAAGCATATACTGGGCATTATCTAGGATCCCATGCCAACAAAATTAATGGAGATGAGTTCAAAACAGAGCTTTACTTTTTCACGTTATGGATTAAGGTATTCTCAAGAGGCTATTTATTTCTATTTTTATGAATTGTGGTGTCCCTGGTTTTAGGATGCGCTCATAATTTCACCCTTATAGATTTTCCCGTGTCTGGCACGATTCTAACTTGTAGAGCCGTGTCACTGTTCATACGACGTTTAGACAACGTTCCAAACGAAGGTCCAGCATCGCCCACACATTGGGGCTGAGATGTTCTGTTTACAGGGTTTCCTGCAGACTATCTACGTGACCCGCAGGGCTAATATTGAGTGAAAACACTAGTTAGCCGCTGCAACGCAAAGGAGCAAAGGCGTAAATTAATTATTTTTTCCCTGCTTATGGCCGTTCATGTTTTGAAAAAAAAAGCTTATCATTGGGCATGATATGTTTACAATCACGTTATATTGATCCTATTGATCATTATTGAAGACTTTTAAATTTGAAATTGGGATGTGTCGATCGACATGCATTCCTTTAACCAATGCAGCGCGGGGAACGTCTTTATACGTCAGAATTTGACGTTCGTAGACGTCAGATTCTGACGTATAAAAACGATCCCCGCGCTGAAATTTTTAAACATTTTTGTAATGGCCATACACCCATAAAATAGGTATTTAAATGAATCAAAAAGAACTAAGACGTTTATGGTGATTTCGAACTGAAAAAACGGTTTAGTCCCCACGGTTTAAACATAAATATTTTAGCGATGTAGGGGTTATCGCTCCACATATATTCAGGATGGGAATTCATCTGTGAAGTCGAGAGCAGTTAGTTTCGGGATAAAACATGGGAAAATTTAGAGGAGCCTTGTAGTTTCTCACAAAAAATAAACTGGAGTGCGGAAGGTCACATTGTTGTCACCAGTTCTACCCGGAAGACACAAGACGTTGATTCCATGTCCCTTAAAGACATCTTGCCTCATCACGTCTGACAGTCAGACCACTGGTCTGACCTTGACAACAGGAGTGCCTTACATCTGTACGAATGTAAGGGGTGCGAACAACATGAATATTCATGATGCCGTCCCCGGATTACTGACTGTAGTGTGAAGGTCAAACTCAGGTCAGATCGTCTGGCTTGTCCGAGTTGGGCAGGGAGGTGGGGGTTCTGTACTCATAGCACATATGCGTGATATCAAGTAGTCTGCCGGTAGCAGGCAAATTGATAGATGAAGATGCTTAAAGCTCTGAAATATTTTTATATAAACCAAAGGAACAAAGGCTTATTCTCAATTTGAAATCATCATAAATGTCTTAGTCAGCTTTTTCGGGGATCGAATTGAAACGCCAGAATCTGACATCTATGGAGGCACATTCTGACATCTGAAGTCGGTCCCGCGTTGAAAGGGTTAATTTGGAACCGACGTCTAATTATTCAGAAATCTTTAACAATCAGGCTGTAATAATTGTGTTATTTTGATGCTCTCTTAGTTTTTGTTCATTAAAATTAAAACATATTACATGCCATGAAACTTAAAACACCATTGCTAAATTCTTGTCGGACATTGTTTGTGATTAATTACTCTAGTCACGAATGTCAAGTTCACAGTGCGGATTATATCTTGTACAGTGACTCAACGATCCGAGAGGAGCCCAGGCGTCACTGGTATGAGAGTGAAAGTGCGGATGTATCTCTATCATTATTAATGCGTGGTTCATCAATTCCATGAAAATGCGAGCGACGGGATATAGAAATATGAGAAGATGCGAGACGAACTTCACGATTTTTATCTGGCTATATCAGTTATTGGCCTACATGTAACCGATATGATTGATTCCAAACAGCCGCATTATCATGACATTTTGCTTTTCCACTTTGACACCGTCAATTTACTTTCAGATCATGCACATACGTGCTGCGCTACCAGATAAAGTCTGACGTAGCTTGAGCACTTAGTGATAGTTTTAGATTTTGAATGATGTAATACGAATGTAACTTTTGACAGCATCCGAACTCCACCTCCCCATTCGTTTAATCTTCCGAAAACCCAAGCCCGGCCGCTGTTGTCGCTGCGCCAATACGGAAACTATGTGATTTGATTCTCTTTGTATCCAGACCTGAACGTTTTGTAACTTTGTTCAGGACAATATTAAATTCTGATCTAGTTATTGGCAATTTGTTTTTAGTGAATAGAGGGCCAGGTGTGGATCCCCGCAGAGTGATAAAGTTTTTTAATGCTAAAACAGGACATGAATTACCGACTTGTGCATTAATCGTGATTGTGAATGGTATACCTGGGATTTGGGACTTCCAATGTTTAATGCAAATTTGTGCTGATTTAGCCTGTCCTATTTTGTCAACTAAGACAGTTATATCCTGTACTTGAATTAGTTTACTTGTATTATCAGTTAGAGCTCTAACTGTGATTTCCCCGATTCTCAGGAAAGCATAAAATGCTAATAAAAACATTGCTCGATATGTGATGTATTCAGTACCCGTTTCAGTTACAATATGTAAATTTTTTAAGAATAAATTTAGTATGTTTTTAGTAATGGGTAATCTGCAATCTTTTGTTGATTTAGCTTTTTTCGTAGCAATTAACAACTTTTTCACTAAAAAAGAGGAAGATGGGTCTTGAAAATTAGCTAACTTGTGACAGGTAGTTATGGACGCTGCATAGGTGCATATGGTTGCCGGTGCTAGAGCTTTTTCATACATATATGTAATTAATAATGCCATTTTATAATGAGACAAGGGGAAAACTGGTTGACTAGGAAAATATTCATCCATGTAAGAATTCAACCATGCAATTCCTCTTCTATAAGTGTTTATAGTACTTTTTGATAAGGCTTTGCACAATAACTTGTTCATCTTTAATTCTAACTGGGTAACCATGTCTCTGGAATCTGGATGGGAAGAGGTTCGGCAGTTGGCTCGTGCTTTAGAAACTTCTGCACCTGCAATCGAGATAATAGGTCAGCGGAAATATTATAAACACCTGGAATGTGAACTGCGCGGAAAAGTATATTGTTTTTCATTAGTATTATGACCATCTGTCTTACAATAACCATAATTTCGCTGTCTTTTGATGTTTGTGTATTGATAATATGCACCACGGCTTCATTATCAGTATGGAAAGTGATACATTGTTGTTTTAAATGTTCACACCAAAGCTTCAAAGCCAACATAATGGGAAATAATTCTCTGATTGCAATGTTTTTGGCTTGCCAATTACTTGGCCATTCACCCAGTGCCCACTTGTTCCCAAATATTAATCCAAACCCCATTCCACTTGCATCTGTGTATAGATGAAGCTTGTCAGAATCGAACCATCTATCCTCTAAAATAACAGATTTACCATTGAAATTCTCAATAAATTCCAGCCATGCTAAGATATCGGCTTTGGCCTCAACTGTTACCCATCGCCTGTGGTGTGGGTATTTCAAACCATGGGTTAGGTTAATAAATCTACGCAGAAAAGCTCTGCCAGGTGGAACAACACAACAGGCAAAATTTAATAATCCAATGAGAGATTGTATATTTTTCAGTGTGGTTTTCTTACAATGAAGCATTTCTGTGAGTCTTTCTTTGATTTTTGCTATTTTATCAGGGGGAAGTCGTGCCTCCATTTGTCTAGTGTCAATGGTTATTCCCATGAATTCAATACAAGTAGTTGGTAGTACAGTTTTTTCTTTTTGGATTGGTACTCCTAAATAGTTGCACAGGTATGTTAGTGCATCAAGCCCTTGTTGACACTCAGGAGAGCCCTTTTCACCAATAATCAAAAAGTCATCAATTATATGAACTGCACGTTGCACATTAAATTTGTTATATAAGATCCAATGTAGGGCCGTACTGAATGACTCAAAAGTAGCGCAACTTGTTTTACAGCCTTGGGGAAGAGTCATGTCAAAATAAAACTGAGCATTCCAATAGAACCCTGATAATTCGTAATCTTGCGGGCTTATCGGAATTAATCTAAAGGCGTCTTTGATGTCGAGCTTGCACATAAGTGTATCTTTCCCTAACTTTTTAATGAATTGAATTGCATCTTCAAGTTTTTGATATTTAACAGAAGATAATTCCTGTGGTATTCCTGAGTTCACAGAGTCGCCAAGAGGCGCAGAAAGATTATGTATTAACCGGAATTCTCCTGGTGATCGTTTCGGAATTACTGCTAAAGGGCTTATCTGAAAGTTTTTGAATGGAGGGGATTTAAATGGACCAGCTATTCGACCAAGAGCAATCTCTTTCTCAAGTTTATCTTGCACAATTTTTGAATTTTTATTCGTTGAATCCGAATTTTTAGAAAAATGCGGGACTCTAATACCTTCGAAACCTAACTCAAATCCACTTGAAAATCCTTCAATTAAATATTGTGTTTTGATGCTATCGTATCCTTCTAATAATTCCGCCAGTCTATTTACTTTTATTGGGGTAGGAAGATCGAGCGCCCCCTGTTGTCGTATTATAGTATTGTCGTGCATTACCTTTTGTTGTGGGAGAGAATGTGGAGTTATGTGCTGTCCCGAATGTGTATGGCTGGTGTGCATTATTTTTGTATGTGTATGGGGGAGTTGAGCCATATGATGACGTGACATTAGTCTGCTTCCTACAATTGGACGAGTTGTGTCTTGAATCACCACAGACCGAACATCTATGGCTGTATCTGCAATTCTGGTTGAAGGGACAAAACCCCCTACGTTGGAATGAGAAGCAAATGTTGCCTTGCTTACGAAAGGACTGATGTGGCTGGTTGCGAAAGGGGGGAGGGCGGGAATAGTTAGTGGACATTGAAGCACGCGTCCACAATTCAGCGTGCATTATATCCCACGCCATTGATGGTTGAGCCTGTTTTAAATATCTAAAATTCTCATCATAAATTTTGTATGCTAAGCCCCCTCTAGCGGAAAGATCTCTGACCGTCTCCATGTATTTCATTAGTTTTGGGGCTTCCGATTGATGGCGCTGTGTGTAAATAGCTACGTAAACTATAAATGCTGATGTCCAGTCATCGATCGATTTAATTGTTTGGGGTCGCATATTTGGCACCAGAGACAACGATTGGCTATCTAATGTTACCGGCAAATTTAATTTGTCTATAGTTGAACTTTGCCCCAACAAAAAGCCTATGTCAATGTATTCGTTGTTCCAAATTTTGTTTTTAATTTTCTCTGAAATATTCACACCTAATGGTGAACTATGTGATAAGTTGACAAGTGGAATGGATGGGCGTGATTGGCACTGGCTCTCACCTGAACCTAGCAGCATAGCGAGCGTGTCTGCTGCACTTTCATCAGCTGTGATGCTATCTGTGGAGGTGTCAATCGGCTGAGGAGGGGGAGGGGTCTGGCCAATAATGTATTTCGGGTGTTCACCTCTGCGTAATGCCATTGCTATGTCCATGGCTAGGGCCATAGTGGCATCATCGTTACCCTCTGCCGGGATGGGCGCGGGTAATAAAGAGTCCTGTGGCATATTGTTGCATATATCATTATCAAGATCACATGTAGGCGATGAATTAATATCGTCCATTTGTCGGACTTTGTCAACATCAGGGGTTGGGATGACATCAGGAGTACTTGTGCTTTTTCTAGATGTTCGTCTCGCCTTTGTGCATACTGTCGTTGATGGTTTATTTATCTTTCTCTTTTTTGGTGCCATTCTGGAAAATAGAAACAAACAGCAGTAACCATGTTCAGTCAAAGTGTTAAACCATTTGATTTACATGAATCCTGACCATCATGACCAGCACCTTACTTCACAAAATACTAATCCCGAGAAAAAAAAAATAATAATAATAATAAAAAATAATAATAAATAAATATAATAATAATAATATATAATAAAATTAATGTAAATTAGCAGAATTTAGCTTTGTAGAATTAACCTAAGTAGGCAAAAATGCTATTAATAGACTGCTTCATAGAAAACATGTTTCGTGTATTCTTGAAAGTGATGGAATTTATGGTCCCATTTGACAGTAAATGGTTGATGACGATGTAATTTTTATGATTGCTAGCAAATAAAATTGTCTCGCCAAACGGCGGTAATGTCTCGTCAAATGTGACGGTAAATTATTGTACATTCTGTTATTATATATGTCTCGCCATATCAGACGGTAAAATAATCTCGCCATTTAGGCGGTAACCATGGTAACATACACTGTGCCATAAGGATGTTTTTATTTTTGTTGTAATGTAAAATTGTCTCGCCAGAGGGCGATAATGTCATGTCAAATATGACGGTAAAACACTGTACATTCTGTTATTATATATGTCTCGCCAAAACAGACGGTAAAAATAATCTCGCCATCTAGGCCGTAACATACACTGTGCCATGAAGATTTCATTTTTATGGTTGTTAGCATGTGAAATTGTCTCGCCAGAGGGCGATAATGTCTCGTCAAATATGACGGTAAAACACTGTACATTCTTTTATTATATATGTCTCGCCATATCAGACGGTAAAATAATCTCGCCATCTAGGCGGTAACATACATTGTGCCATGAGGATTTTATTTTTATGATTGTTAGCATGTAAAATTGTCTCGCCAGAGGGCGATATGTCTTGTCAAATTTGACGGTAAAACACTGTACATTCTTTTATTATATATGTTTCGCCATATCAAAAAAAAATTTTTTTTATTGATACATAAAATTTTCGTAAGATTTACGTTAAATACAAATCAATCACATAAAGTTGTAATTCAATAATTCAAATCGATTCGATAAAATGCACATTAATGCAACAAATCCTGAAACTAAGATCATTATTTGATATATTATACCAAATCATAAGTGCATTGTTTGAGCGCTGTTTTAATACTACAGGTAAACTTTTTCATGCCAGTTTCATTTAAATGAGCGCCATCCGGTCCCATTTTCGCCAACCAATCTACCTCCTTGGAAAATCCACGGTGGGCCCAGAACTTAATGCGTGGAGAAAAATCACTGCATTAGTCTGAATTATTTTATTGTTATAGTCTTCCAAAGTTAGATCTGGAGAAAAATACTTGGTATTACGCCTGGTGCGCCTAATAAGACCACCAATCACAACAAATTGTACAGATTCAACAACTGTCAGGAGGTACTGTGCAAGCGATATAATATGGACTGCAATTTTATTCGGAGTCATAAGGGAGTTGCTTAAGTCATTAGCTCCTATGTGGAAAAATACAATATCAGGCTTGAACACCAAGACTTGTGGAATAAGGTCAGATTGCATTGATTGCACAGTACCTCCTGGTTTACCAGCGAATCGAGTACGCATATCTTTGGTTGCCATGATAGACTTAGGGCAGCCGGAAAGGACAAATGTTTCCAGTCTGTTAATGTAGCTATCTCCTAAAATCATTGCTTTGGTAGGCTTGGACAAGGCCATACTGAGACAATGGTAAGACTGTACACTGCAGTTTAACAGTAAACTTCTTTTCAATAGCGACTAGTCACGCTAGGCTAGACTAAAAAATAAAGGAATAGTCAGAGAAGACTGCTTGTTAAATTTGTGGTAGGCCCTTGCCTTGCTTCTACAAATTATAATAATAATTGTGGTTTATTTTACCTTGCAATTGTTACGAGATTAGATGTTCTGTATCAGATTGTCTCTGCCCATGAGTTACTCTTTCCCGGCTGCATAAACTGCTAAATGTCCATTATTTGTGTAAGGCTGACTTCTAACAGCTTATAAATATTCCATCATATAATGCAGCTTATAAATATTCCATCATGTAATTCAGTAATAAAATGAGTAGTCCTATACGTCTTGTAGCTCTGATCGCAGGAGAAAGAGTGTTTCATTTTGCGCGCGCTCTCAACTTGCGGGGGTGGAATATCGCGCCCTCATTGGTGGACAAGGTCACGAGGGCACGCGCGCTGTATATAGCACACAATAGATGTGTGCAGCTAATGTACACATTAACAGTATTGTGTAAACCTGTGCGTGAACGCGTGTATAAGCTTGTAGTACAACTAGTCTATATTAGGTGTCTAGGTGCTAAGCTAACATTGACTGACAATATATATATATACATATGCTAATTAAACTGAACAATACAATAAACATGATGAACAATATTGTTACTCCCATAAATACACTTATCTGCCTTGCGGCGATAAGTAGTTCTTATAATATATAAATACAAGTACATATACAAGAGGGTTAGTTAGCTAGCACATATAATACACATTTAACCCTTTAACCGCCAAATTATTCAATTGGAATTTTCACCCACTTGAAGTTGTGTCTCGCTGACGCGATCCACAACTTCAAGTGAGTGAAAATTATTAAGATTTGACAAATGGAGGTCAACTCTTTTCAAATCGTGCTGATTGATGTCACATTATGGCTTTACCATGTTTAAAATGCGGTACTGAATGTGGTGATTATTAAATGAAAAAACGATATATGCGGCACCGGCGGTTAAAGGGTTAAGAACTAGACCTTTTATAATTTACAATTTGGTGATTGATTAAATCCTATCATATTTTCATTCACTGTGAGGTGTGAATATGTGCAATCCAGATCGGTTATAGATCGTAATCCGAATCCTGGATTCAGATCGTAAATCGGATCATCCCTAAAATTTAATCGATTATATCTTGGTCCGAGACTGACCTCTGGCACAAAAAATCATGCGAATCAGTTCATCATTTTTCCAGTAATCGACGGACGTACAGACAGACAGACAGACTAACAAACAAAAAACTAACCAACACGACCAAAAACATAACCTTCCTGGCGGGGGTGATACAACGGGCATTTCGAAATATGTATCATTCACTGTTAGCTGTAACTTGCAGGTGATGGAAATTACTCAATTTAATTTTAAAATCTCAGAAAATTTGAATTAATAACTACGTGTCATGTTTGTTAAATTAGACGCCATGTTTAATTTTAAAGTATAAAAATCGTCACAGAATTTGAACTTGTAACCCTGGCAATATCAACACGCTACCATTCGGTCATTGAGACTCCCCATAATATTGAACCTTCATGAGCCACCGAGTAAAAGATGTTTGTTATTTAACCATTAAAACGCTCAATTCAAAAATTAAAATTATTCTAACTTGAAGCTGTGTCTCGCTACCGCCATCCACAACTTCAAGTGGTTGAAAATTACTCATATTTAATTTGATACCAAGCATTTGCAAATCTTGTTGTTTAAACACACATTTCATTCCCAATAACTGTGATTTAACCCGCTACTAAAACATATTAAAAGCGAGTATAGTCGTGCTTAGCGGTTTAAATGTTAAAGGTGATCTATCACCCCTTATATGGTATGAATAATTATGTCCTTATATGGGGTGATTAGATACCATGTGACCCTCTCAGAGGGTCACATGATAACCAATCACCCCATATAAGGGAACACTTGTGCCCCATCTTGTGGCAACTTTTATTTATTTGTCACAAATTTATTCATACTATATAAGGGGTGATAGATCACCTTTAAAGCCCGATTAAAGAGAGCTGGGAACCAGCCGATAACTCCGGCGTGACAAGACGTAGCGATAGCCACTGTATCTGGGCCACCGCACACACCATCCCCATCCAGAAATGTTTTTGCTGTTGAGACTACTATTTCTGTCACAAGGCGGCTAATGTGTTTTGACTCTACCGCGTAGATACGGAGTCCATCAATGTAATTCATTCAACTGATGGATTAGTGTCGCATACAAGGGACTAACTGGCCAGCCAATCTCACTAACTATGGATTCCATATTATAATACTTGTTCTCTAGTGATGCCATTTGATATTTATCTTTCATATAAAGCTGAAAATGACTACACAATTTCTAGCTTCAAATGACAAATAATCGTCTTGTTTATCAAAAACAGACATGCCGCAAATTGAATAATTTGCTTCGCAGAACATACATATAACATCATATAAAAATTAAATTTAAGTAACATTTGTTAAATATGGCCAAGATATATTTTCTATCTCAAACAAGCAGGGCGGTGTCACGGTCAGAACGAATCACCTATAATCGGTCTATTTTTATTCAGTAACCGCCAGGCCTAATATTTATTCAGAAGGAATACGAAAAGCGAGTGTTTTAATGAACACTTGCCAAAAATTAGTAATTGCGCTTCCAATAGCACTAAAACCATTACTTCCTCTCAGTTTCCTTAAGCTTTTAACCGCCCAGTTTAAATGATTGATCAGTCAAGGGCGCCCTAATACATTTCGCAATCGATTGGCCGCGGATTTTAGGGGCACAGCTTTTCGAATGGCAACGATTACAAACTCGCGTAATCCTACAAAGTCTGTTATTATTTACGGACTAGTGTGGAGGGGTTTTTCACGAAATCGATTTTATTCAAAGTAATGACATGCAGTGTGCAAATGCTCAACCACCGAAGCCTTCTAATCATCAATATACCGTATTTGTAAACATCCCATGCTCATCAATAAGCAGAGGCCACTGCTTTCTTTGCATTTTGTTTAAAAAACATGAATAGAACGCAAATAGACTGGGAATAAATAATGAATATATGCTTTTACTCCTTTGCGTGGAAACGGCTAACAAGTGTTTCCTTCTGGGACCTTGTCTCGTTTCCACCCATTATTAGCTCTGCACGTCACGTAGATAGAAACACTGGCCTGTCATGTTGGCTCAGTGTCGTGTTAATGCATATACAACGTCTAAGACGTCGGCACAACAATGAAACGATGCCGTAGCAGTGTGCATGTAAAGCGACAGGGTGGAAGGGTCTCTCTACTAGAAAACACCCCCGCAACAACAGCCTCGTTGTTGATACTACGCGTGAACAAATAGTGATGACGTCAGCACGCACACGAGTTGAGCTGTGACGGCCATTTATAATTCACAGGGCACCATATTGTTTGCTTGACACCCGCCAAGTCTAGTATTATACCTTCTAATTTAAATAATAACTGAATAACTGCAATTATTGGTCGATCTCGTTATGTGATATACTGAAACTTTGATTGGCCAAGGGGGAGGGGGCAGAATTATATTATTAGTTCGAACTTGCATCACCGATTCCGGCATCAAAACATCACTTGATATTAGCTTCATCAACCCGAGCTATTAGCTCTATCAACTCAATATATATACCGACTTCATAAACTCATGATATGTGAGCTGTAAGTGCAAGTGAGCTTTAAGTGCAAGTGAGATTTAAGAGGTTTTGTCAAGTTAAAAAAATCCAAAAATCCGAGAAAAACTCGGAAGTGCCCCAACTCGGATTAGATTTTTTTCGATTTTTTGTTTGTTTTTGTGTTGTATTTTTTGTTGTACATGTTTCCAAAAAAAAAAATCCTATTGGATATAGGGGTGGGTGGGTTCTGGCGAATCCGAGTTTTTCTCGGATTTTTGAAAAATGTAAACGAATAATTTAGCAGCAGGAAGGTTGAATATGATAAGTTGCTTCACAAACTCATCAGACAAGAGCTTTGCAAACTCACAAAATACTGGCGTCATAAACTCGCGAGATGTTGGTTTCATCAAACACGATATATTGGCTTCTTAACCCTTACAGCTCGGGATCGACTTCAGACGTCAGAATTTCGGCTGGCGTTACCGACTTTGGCCCAACAGTAAAACACCATTGGTTTAACGTATCGTGCTTGCTGAGTCCGTATTCCAGAATAGTGGAGAGCGGGGCACCTTGAATATAGGGGTACATTGAGCCACTTGACTTTTCTCTGTATGGTAAAGTCACAATCGCCAGATGTCCCTTCAACATGACCACCTGGTGGTGTGTGAACGAACCAAAAATTAAATGGCACATTTGAGAACCTCATCAATTTGTCTGCTATTTTTTTTATTTATCACAAAGAAAGTTAATTTCACAAGGCGATTTTATTTGTTTCTAATTTTTATTTAAATGTAGCAATAAATAACTGTTTTAGCCTACAGAAACCCTTGAGGATTATTGATGGGGCACGTTATGCCATGAAAAGTGCATGGGGCACGTTGAAAAATAGTTCCATATAAAATTGAGGAGTGGGGCATCTTGAACATAGGGTAACGCGACCCATGGTTCATGGTGCCCCATTGGTGGGGCCGGTTGAACCTATAAAAAAATATTTTGAAATGTGATTTTCTTCTTAAGTGAGAGATCAATTTCAATTTATTTTATGCCTGAATTTTACCCTTTTCTACAACTGTCATTTGCAATAAAAAAAATAATTCAGTTCCATTATGACTTATAAGGGGATGGTAAAATAGAAAAACAGATTCAAGGTGCCCCTACATCAGAGTATAACAGGTACTGATGACGAGCATGACTTTGGTGAATACTCGACCAGACTAAGATGAATGAGGCTGCCCAGTCAACCGGAAGCGGCGTGAAGGCGGCCAAATGCCAGTCACCATCGCGCAGGTAATTAGGTCAGTCATCCGGGCTTTTTCTGTCTTGTGTCCGCCATGTTGACTAATCCAGCCAGGACGATGAGCTATATTTGGAATCCTCTTCCCTCATTCCTGGCTATTTTTGGCGGCGCGGACTAAAATAGCCCACGCCGCGTAACGAAGTCGTCGCCCTCCTCGACCTTCACACTATCCCGGCAGGGGCGCTTTAGCAGCCGACACTCGATCAAATTGAGCTATTGCGCAAAACTACATATTTGCCTTTTCACAAAAGAAAAAACATATTGGAAATAAGATTGAGCAATAAATTAAGTGAAATAAAACTGTGCGAATCAGATTCTCATTTAAGTTTTGTGATTAGATTGAATTATGGCTTTATTAAAGCATAATTATCTTCTACAATGCGTGAGATGCTCGCCAATAAAAATGTATCTGCTATGCTTTATTGGAGTAAAACACACGCACACACACACATGTATTATATAATAAAATAAAACACAAATGACAATTTGTCATTGGCAAGGAAAGTAATCATTTTTAAAATACATTTTTCCACGATAATCTATCATGGAAGATATTATATCAGTCATAGCTAACAGTGTCACTGTTTCTTGGCGAGCTAAAGCAGGCCAAATATCATTTAAAAAATCATCATTTTTATTTTGGCTCCTATTTAGAAACATAATTTATGAACACGTTCATAGACTAGAATTGCGGATTTTTTTTAATTTGGGTTGTTGTGGCAACGTAGCAAGTGTACGGAAAACCCCGTTTATCAGTTATTTATGTATTTTTTTTATTTTGGATGTACATGTCTGTAATTAAATCTCGTCCTTACATCTCTTTTAACTGGTAAATGCGTAACGAAGAATTTAAAAAAACCTACGCGATTCTAGTCTATGGATTTGTTGACCTAGTCGTGAGTCTGGGAAGCAAAACATATCGTGAGTTAATGAAGCCAGAATTTCATGCTATTTATGAAGCCAACATGTCGTGTTGTTTATGAAGCCAACATATCGTGGTGAATATAATATAAGGTGTAATACTAATATATCATATTGACTAGAATCGGTTATTTACTTCATTTACAAACCACTATCAATAGATTTGATTTGTTATCACAGTCATTGTTCTTACATTTGATTATATATTTTTTTACGCTTGCATGCTTAGATTATTCAGTGATAAAACTTATGCATAGATGATAAAATTTATTTAGTGGTCATTTTGAATTGATGCAAAATAATTGTTTTTACGTGTAGACATTGATGGGGTGTTCCTCGTATAAAGTTCACATTAAGAAAACAGAGCCCAATTTCATGTTATATAATAATTTGAACACCCAGGTGAATTGGGTAACTGCAGCATAATCGCTGGCTTTTTAAACAAAATTATCTGTAACTTACTTGTGCAAAGGGACAACCCGTGGCCGGAGTTTTGGGGTGGACTTCGAAGATTTTTTCCCACTGGCTGGCTATTAGTTCTATTTTATATTCCTTTATCTACGTTTTGGCTGTTTTAAGCATGCATATTAAAAATATTATATATAAAGATATTATTGAAGAAGATGTTAAATATGCTAAAATTGAAAATTTCACTGAAATCGCAAGATGTATGTAAACATAAAATGTTTCCAAATATGCACATAGCAGCTTATGGGTTTTGTCAAGTTGAAAAAAAAAAAAAAAATCAGAGAAAAATTCGGAAGTGGGTGGGTGGGTCAAGCCCCAACTCGGATTTTTTGGTAGGGGAAATTGTTTTTTTATTGTATGTTGTTTTCATGTTTCCAAATGTTTCAAAAAAAAATAAAAAAACGGATGGGGGGTGGGTGGCTGTAGTATGACCAATTCGAATTTTTCTCGGATTTTTTAATTTTTTTTAACTTGACAAGACCCCTTAGCTTCAATTGGGCAATGTGTGCAATCAAATAAACTATTCTTATCTAGATTGTGATTTGAATATTGTTTTTGAATATGATAATATGGGCTGCCACTTTGAATTCCGTTGTCATAGTTTGGACGATTTTCGCATTCCATAATTATCATAAATATATCGAAATATACTAAGATACGATAACAAGGGACAGATAATAAAATATAATCTCAAATGCGGAAAACGAGATTTAATGTCAACTAATCCATTTTTGTTTTATTTGGTGACCATAATAAATTATCCAAATTACGACATTTTATGGGTCAAAATCAAAGGGTCAAAATCGTGTGGGGTGTTCTTCTTTTATGTTTTAGCCTAGGACATGTAAAGGTAGCCGTGTGTGACATTTGGTGCTTTTATTACAATCTGAACACTGATGCAAACTTAGCTTACGGCACATTGAATATCTCATTATAACCGTATCTGAGAAAATGTTTTTTCGACAATACTCCTTTAAGAATGAAATATGTCACGTGTTCATGATATATATACTAACATTCTACCATCATTGCCACAATAAGTTACGACACTTAAAAATGCATTACAATTCACATAACCCAACTTGGATTTACTAGTACATAATTTATGTCTGGTAACAAAACGTTGATAGTCAGGTCATATGTCTAACGCTTATTTTAGTTGGACAAATTAAATAATATGATGTTGCAAAAAATAGGCCTACGCGTTATTTCATTATGTATATTTTTAAATATTCAAATTAATGATAAGATAAAACTCGCAACGGCATTCCAAACAATACTGATTTCAGAAAAATGTAATTAGAACTTTTAACAACCCACTTCAGATTTATCTGGAGGTTAAACAAACAAAACCTCCCAAACTAAACATTTTTCCCTGGTATGTTTTCATCACTGTCAAACAGGCGACAAACCCAATTACCAGCGCGGCTCGAAAAAAACATATGCATTTAAAAAAAATAAAAATAATAATAATAGCTTTATTTCACGAGGGTAAACCCAATGAGCTCATCTGCCTTGGGGCCCTCAACATATATACAAAACATACATAAATATACAATATTTCAAAACCAGAAACAAAATTGCATTTCTGTGATGACATATAGATATTTCCGTACATATGACATGTGACAATCCATAAAAAGAATAATAATAACAATAATAAATTTTTACACATCAGCTACATACTGAAAGAAACAGTATTAAAATAATATTCTGGTGAAGTTTAAAATAAAATTACACTGTGTTGGAAATATAATGACATACGACACAACATTAAATAAATACACAACATTAATTACACAACAATACAATTTACATCGACCGTTTAAGTATTTAGTACATAGAATACGTAAAATTGCAGAATGTAACATAACATGAAATATAAAACTAACTCTTTTGTATATGCTCTAAGAGTAACTTATGATACCCTACTTTCAATTGGGACAAAGATTCTGCATTTCTAATATAATTGGGAATTGAGTTCAATATACTGACACCTAGGTATGACAGCGATTTGGAATGTGCTCTTGGAAGGTACAATTTATTTTGAGCTGATGATATGAGGCTATAACTTACACAATATGCTGCATTTGTAAACAAATCTTGAATATAAGAAGGCGTTTGGTCTGTTATACTTTTATAAATCAGACAAGCTTGTTTATACCTGACTAATTCTTTAAATGGGAGCCAATTTAACATTTCCAACATTTCATTACTTGGTGATAATGGATCAGCATCTAAAATTAGTCGGGTCACTTTATTCTGCAATTACGTTACGACATTTTCATTTTCCCTACACCCAGTTTCCCAAACTATACAACAATATTCTATGATAGGTTATATATAAAAATTGTAAAATAAAATTCGAGTTACAAATGGAAGATATTTGCGTATTCTATGGAGAAGTGAAAGTTTAAAAGAGGCACATTGTTTTACATGAGCAATTTGTTTTTTTCCACGAAAGTGTACTGTCAACAAAAACGCCCAACAACTTAACATTTTCTACCTCTTCAAATTTATTTTGGTCAATCATTACTGAACTAGTGAGGATGCAGGTGACTAGGGATTTGTGTTTACTAGATATGAATAAGGAGTTTGTCTTTTCGATACTAAGAACCATTTGATTTTGACGACACCATATATGTAGACTGTTGCCACAAGGTTGTATTTTATCTTCAATTTCGTTTGTGTACCGTCCAGATTTACCTACAACCGCATCATCTGCAAATAAACATATATCGCTCAAGTTCTCTTCTAGAGAAATATCATTAATAAGATAATAAGATAAGAAACATTAAAGGGCCAAGAATAGATCCCTGTGGCACACCACATACTACTGGCATTGGCTCAGATATTGTATTTTTAATTTTTACTGATTGTTTCACTGCATTTATATAGCTTTAATTTCTCTAAAAGGATATCATGATTTACCAAATCGAATGCTTTGCAAAGATCTACTAATATTAGGCCCACTTCATTCCCGGTGTATAATGCAGAAAGCCATTCTTCAGTCATCAAAGTTAATGCACTTTCGCATGAGTGATTAGCTCTAAATCCGGATTGTCTTTTATGTAATAAATTGTGTGAGGAAAGGTATTTGTACAAATGAATAGAAACATGTTTTTCTAATATTTTGGAAGCAATCGGAAGAATAGAAATTGGTCTGTAATTATTAACATCATCTTGCGACTTTTTCTTGTGGAGTGGAATTATTTTGGCATGTTTCCACATATGTGGGAAAACACCTGATCGTATGCTCAAGTTAATATTTTCACTATAGAATCTGATAATGGAGTTGCAGCACTTTTAAGAAAGAGGGCCTGAATGTCATCCATCCTGTACCTTTTTTTAATGGCATAGTATTTAGATATTTTATGACAAATTCATGACTGATTTGAGGAATTTCAAAGTATGTTTTAATTGGTAAAGTAATAACCAAGCTATTTGCATCTTAGAAACAATAATTTTTTTGTATCAAGACAATTAGCATTATATTCGACAATACTAGGATAACATAAGACATCCAGGTATTGAAGTAAAAAAAAACCCCATACATATAGTATATTTTGTGTTTTGGACATTGTGTTTTTTTCATTTAAACTACTCTAAAAAAAATATTTTCCATGACAATTTATTAAGACAGGCGCACACAAAACATGTGGTAGATTGTGAAATAATTTTCATTTTCCAATAAAAGACATCTTATTCTCAAATATAGCGTAACTAATATAAAGTATATTTTAGACATCACATTTTAGTATTAGAATATTGATACCTATGACTATTTTTAGTGTCAACAATGTTTGCATAGGAAAAGAGTTGGCCTATGCTTTATGGTGCGAGGCACAATTTCTGACTGGGATCTCACACAATACTTTAACCCCTACAACGCTGAATTGTATTTGTTTAAGCCACGGAGACTAAAGGGTTTAAAATTTGCAATTATCATAAAAGTCCTAGTTAGTTCTTTCTGGTTCATTGAAATACCTATGTTATGTGTCTATTACAATTATAAATATCTTAATTCTTTCAATAAGGGGATCGTTTTTATACGCCAGAATCTGACGTCGACAGACGTCAGATGAAAGGGGTAATGAATATTTATAGGTGTTCGCAACAAAGACACACAATTTTCATGTACTATCCTCACGTCTCATCTACATGTTAAATTTATCAATCACAAATAAATGCCCATGTTATTTAGGCACTTGATTAGTCTAGACCTTACACCGCTATTAAAACACACCACTACATTATTTGCTTTGCTGTGGAAATTAAGGCCTCAGCATTCGGCCTCGGCCTTTTCCACAGCTAAGAATGTAGAGCTGCTTGGGCTTTATCCTATACAGAACGACTATATTTCTTTTCAATATGCACATGAAGTAATATGTGGGCCCTATAGTGGAAATGGTAATTCAAGTATATAATTAACGGTAATGATTTAAAATTTGATGTATATTTTGGGGGATTACACTTAGAACTAGTGCTCTTCAAGAACATATTTATTATGTTAGGAAATATAACAAATAAACAGTAGGTTTATAAATATACCATGGAAAATTGAAGTGGCTTCAATGTAAATACAGAGTGAGACCAATACTGTATTAATTCAAAACGTTTTTGAAAACTCCTAAGTATTATCAGCCCTTTGCACTTTTCAAAATAATAATTATGTATTTGCATTTATACTTAAGAAGCAAAATAAAATAGGAACTCGTTGTTTTAAAAATAATATAATCTTAATCTGTATCTATAATAATGGTTAAGATAATTCGTCAGTTTTGATATTCAATTGTAATGTACGAAGTAATTTTTTATAAACATAAGCTTATGTCAGCACGTTTTGAATTTGGTCGCAATAATTGTGTACAGATATTCATGTAAAATATTCCCCATTTACTCCCCTCAGAAAATATGCCTGTAATGAAATACAAAATAGGCGTACCGAGGGGTACGAATTCAGCCAGGCTCTCATAGCTTCATAAATACAGCAAGTCTACCACAAACTCGCACCATTTGTCAACTAGCTGTCAGAGTAGAGATCGATGCCCCCAGATACCCTTAAAAAGGACTCTGTCAAATGTCGATTTTATTTCTTGATAGATCACGGTACAATCACTCTAAATTGTTAATGGTAATTTATCTATATATTCGATTTGAGTAGGCCTACCCAATCCTCACACATTACTCCCTACTGTTCAGGTTTCATAATATTCGCATTATAAAATGCGATGCACTGCAAATTAGTTTAGGTAAATGTATGGCAAGATCTTCGAGTATATAAACAACAATGGTTAGGTAATAATTTTACACGTTATACACTGTATTTAATGTAGTGTGGCAGAAAATGAAGTATAAACCCTGTATGATCGGTGTTCTGCTTGAGCAGTCCTAACTGCACATCTGACTTTCTTTGGTAGTTAGTGTCCGTGTTCCCGATATGGCAATATCGACAGGGAATGAACAACTCCAAAAAGTTATTAATATAACATCTCTGAGTAGGTGACAGCACGGTTCACGTCTTGGTCTCGTCTTAACTCGTGCTAAACTTAACTGCCATTGTCTTCTACCCAGCCTCTTTTATTACCAATCTCAAAAATATATTTGCATAACACACACTAGTGCTGATTAGTGAGGGCCCTGACAGGAAGCGGACGCTGGGGGTGAGCCCAGGGCCCGCTTCCGTGATAGGGCTGGTGATTAAAAAGGTGTCAGCAACATAGGCCGACTCGTAGGCCTCGTGAGTAAACAATAGCCGTGGTGAAACGCCGCTGGTCAGTGTGACAAAATGAAATGAATCGGGCTTTAGGCCACCTTTGTGCACATATAGGCTAAGACTGGGCCAGGAGAACCTCCTGAGGATGGTGAGATGAATGAGGTGGCACTGTCCTCCAGACACAGGATTCGAAATTCGGGCCCTGGCGGTCTGAGGCCGAGCACGCTACTTCTCGGTCACGGAGGCTCCCCACAATACTGACTTTCACACGTGGATGGGGAAGAAACATTTTTGTTTCTTTCAAACCGCCGAGACCGGGAACCGAGCCCCGAGCTCTGGCGTGAAGGGCAGCGGTGCTAACAACTACCCTAGGGCCCCCGTCCGGTCAGTGTGACAACAATCTGTGATCAACAGCGGTGTTTTATAATTTGCAGCATGACCCAGTAAATATGAGGCATAACCCAAGTGCCAATTTACCCATTAGAAAAGCTAAAAGCACATTGACTTTTCTAGTAGAAATTAGAAAAAAATAAAATGGCAATAACTATTTCATACATGAACTTACCATTGTCATCTGATCCACTACAAGCCGCGAATTGCTGTCGCAATTCTCGACTTGTAGTGGATGAAGATGACTTAAAGTGGGTGACAAATGCGGAAAAAATATTTTTATTATTAACACTGTTCCATAAACAAATACTTATAAACCCCCTAGATTTTTAGGAAATTAAGTAATTCTTCAGAAATGCAACATTTAAAGGGTTGATTGTAAGATTTTTGTTAGGATGGGCCACAGGACGTTGGGGCTAGGGGGGTGTTTACAACCATCTTTCTCTTACTGAAACACACATTTTTGCATTTGTTTTCAAGATGGTGTCTAGTCACGTGCCACTGCTAATGTCAGGTGACTGTGGAGGGTTTACCATGACAATACTCTCCCACGTGACCCATCACCTTGGAGACAGCAGATAGTGGCGTTTTCAGGCGGACTGCTCTCCACGCTCACTGTGTGACCTTGTCAGGGTCACAGTTATTGTTCTGGGGCTGTGGCTGCGGGCCGTGTGCATAACAACCACAGGCCGTGTGCATAACAACGATCCCAATGTCACCACAAATAAAACGGTGGGCAATCCACTGCTGAGAAACTTCACCATGGTGACACGAAGCAACCTATATTAATAAAGTACTAAGGTATAGAATTTAAATTTCTACTCACAATTATTTGTGTCTCGCTACAACATTGGGCTTATGTGGGTGAAAGCTACATCGTCAGAGTGAAATTCGAAATTCGATCTCTGGCGGTCCGAGGCCGAGCACTACACGCTGCCTCTCGGTCACTGGGGTTCCCCACAATAATTCATCTTACGAGTGAGTTTTTTGAAACTTGAAAGCCGGAGTGGGGTTCGAGTCCGCGACCTCCGCTTGCAAAGCAGGCAGTTTTAACCCTTTAACCGCCAAATTATTCAATCTGTATTTTCACCCACTTGAAGTTGTGTCTCGCTAACGCGATCCACAAGTTCATGTGAGTGGAAATTATTCAGATTTGACAAAATGGAGGTCGACTGTTTTCAAATATTGCTGATTGATGTCACATTTTATCTATAACACGTTTAAAAGTGGTACTTAATGTGCTAATAAAAAATGAAAACCCGAATATATGCGGCACCGGCGGTTAAAATGTTAAACCCTCCTTAAAAAATATTTGAATCAAGTATTGTGGCTCATTTCCTTATCTGCCAGAATCTGATGTCTGTAGGCGTTAGATTCTGATGTTATAAAGACGGTCCCCGCACTGAAATAAATAAAATGTTCATAATGGCCGTAGACCCATAGCATTGGTATTCTAATGAAGCAGAAAGAGCTAACTAGGACATTTATGATGATTGCAAATTTAGAGATTTAAAAATATTATAGTGCTTTAAGGGTGAAACTACACAACAACGTACACTCTTGTAATATAGCGCGTTTTCCAGATTTCATTGGACTGCTGTGTGGGAAGTATATTGGGTGATGCCTGGCGTTACGTTCAACGAACTTCCATGTAATTATGTTAGGCCTATAGTATTATCTCATGTCATGTAGACATATCTAGGAGTTATTACTTTGTGTGATATGGGTGATATATGCATATGATGTTATGTTTAATTTTGGTACCGGTATCGAAAATGTCACTCACTTGAAAAATAGGACTATATTTTTGTATGGTGCTTTTAAGTGTGGGCCAGCATCTGAGCCTTTGGCCCACCATTAAGACGCTCTCCCCAGTCTGTAGGAGATTGTCATCGGAATTAGCAGCAAATTCAGTGATGTAAATCATCTTGTTCGCTCTTTTGATTTTCATGATTTTCTTGAAAAAAAATTAGCATTTTTGTATTTGGTATCTCATAGGCATTTCAAAATATAGTCAAAATGCAAATAGACAATATCAGACTTTATTTTATTTTATCGTAAATCATCACATACAGTTATATAATTCGCGCTATGGGGTAAAATAAAATAATGTTTAAAACATCAGACTTTACTGGAACCGATTTCCAACAGATTTTTTTGCCTAGTCTCAGGGCGTCTACGGCTGGCTAGTGGGCTATGTATTTCAGCTAACACGAGGCATTCATCCAATGGCAGACTAATGTCGGCCCATCCTCTGCGGTACTGGCCCAACATTATGCTGATTCAGCTCAACGTGTCGTGTTTGCTATTATTAAGGCGGTTTGGTGTTGGCCAATGTAAGATTATATTGGCCCATAACCTTACCACTATGACATACCTATTGTACACAAACCGATCCACTACTTTATAATACTTGATGGTGTATCGCATGGTGAACTAATTCCGCTACATTTACCCAGTTTTAGTGCATTTATACGGCCTTTAAGACAATATGAATGATTGTTTTGTACTTTTTGGGTTATTTTTATCGAAATAAACAAAACAGTTATGCAGCTTTAATGTCATCTTGTATTTATATGTAAATATATTTTATTGTTAATTGTACATTTTTGTTAGTTAAATGACAGATTCAGCGGTTTCACGTTGGAATACATTTCAAAAATCATATATATACAATGTTGACATAATAATGGATACATACATGAATATGAACATAACATAATTACAGAACAATGACAATCTAAACTTACTTAAAAGCTAGAATGTTATAAACATGTTGAAAATGTGACAATTCATATTGATGTAGACATACATAAATATTATAGCTGTTAACATAATGTTCATCCAGTAGTACATAACAAAAAATGCTTAAGCTTAGATTGAAAACTAGATAAGGTGGTACAGTTCCGTATTTCTTTATTTAAATTGTTCCACAATTTAGGACCAATAAGCGATAAACTTCTGGTGTAATGTCTGGGTACATCTAATTGGCCAGTCACAGAAGATCTCAACAAATATGTATGATCATTGGATTTGGGGCGAAACATATTGTGTAAGTAAGTGGGAACAATAGTATTAATACATTTAAAAATTAAACTAAGCTGGTGAAATTTAATGATTTCTGGAAAGGGAATTCATTTTAGCTCACTGAATAATAATTTACTTCGAATTGAATAGTCAGCATCGATGATCAATCACGCGGCTCTTTTTTTGAAGTTTAACAACTATATTTATGTTTTCTTGGGATGTGCTCCCCCATATACTACAACAGTACTCCAAATACGGTTTTATATAGTAGTTAAAAAACATCATTCTTCATTTGGTTGGCAAAATGGGTCGTATACGTTTAATAAGAAATAATTTATAAGCCACTGTCTTTTTTATTTTTGTTACCTGTAAATTCCATGTCAACAATTTATCAATGTGAATACCAAGTAATTTGCTATGAGAGACTTGTTCAATTGGGATATCAATGAATGAAT
Source organism: Flabesymbios commensalis (assembly GCA_964017125.1). Classification (NCBI taxonomy): domain Eukaryota; kingdom Metazoa; phylum Annelida; class Polychaeta; order Terebellida; family Flabelligeridae; genus Flabesymbios; species Flabesymbios commensalis. Next base: position 11,087,937 of record OZ024904.1, read on the forward strand.
GAATGAATGAATGGATGAATGAATGAATGAATGAATAGATAAAACTTCTAATGCGCCTAAATCCCTGTATGACAATCTCAGAGGCGCTTCAAACCAAATCATAGCCAAGAATCATGTCCAAGGTCAGTCAAAGTCAGCAAAGTAAGAGCAAGATCAGACTATCAGGATGGGAAACAAGATGCAGATGAAATACGGAAGATGAAATACGTCTCAGCTGTTCGTACAGGAAGGGAATGCCAGAGGTATGGAGCAACGACATAGAAAGCACGAGAACCAGCCTTGGTTTTAGGAGAGCGAGGTCGAATAAGCTCTCTAGTTCCTGAGGCACGGTTCTGTGTTTTTTCTGACAATGACAATAATAATCGAAGGTGAATACCCTGTATTTGTCCGTGACAAAGGCAAACCAAAGCTACTACTGTTTTCCTTCGTATTGCTGTATAAGATAGATGCCTGTAGGACGGGAAGGTGCAGTTGAACAGAGAGAAAAAAACACCTGACCTTTGCCCACAGTGACAGTTTGACCAATAGAGAAGCAGCATCCACTTAACTGCGAGCCTGTCACCTGGACAGAAGTTCAGACGTGGAGTCTGACCCAGGTCAAACAAACACCCAGGTCAAACAAGACATCAACTGAGTGAAATCTGGAAGAGGCTGTATCTTTACGTTTACACTGTTTTAGCCACATTTAACAAGTCAACGTTGACTTTGTCCGTGTACTTTTACTTGTATTCCGCTTCAGCTGGATTGCAATTTATAATATTGTCGGAATCGGTTTTATTGCATTACAAGTGTCCAGTCCAGTCGGCATGTTTCTGGTACGAGCCTAAAAAACAACACTTAGACAGTGATGAAGCAGCTTCTGTGTGTTGTCATGAGGCTCAAAACGCCGATTTAATGATTGGTCAGAATTACAGACGGTGGCCAACATAAAGTCAGGATTTGGTGAATGTCTCGCGTCGGTTTGTGTGATGGTGGAAATCTGTGGGCATACAATTTTCACTAACAACAAGCCACATCAGTATTTGTCGTGTGTGACTATTGTTGTCCGAGGCAGCAACGGCTGGAATGGTCTGAAACTAGATGACCCTTTCTGGGAAAAATTGTTACTTGGCAAAAAAAAAAATTTTTTAGTTTCCCGTATTTATATGGCGGAGATCGTCGCTAAATACAAAAACTTTTGATTAAAACGCGGTTACAGAACAAAGCGATGTGTGTTTAATAGGGTTGTGAGATGAGAAATAATCACTGTTCATATAGTGAACAGAATGAAATGGATCCTAGGATTGAAATGGATAGAGTCGTCTGTGAGATGGAGAGGTGTAATTGAAGAGAGTGTCCACCGGCTTCTTGGGTGCAGTGACACATTGGCCAATAGGACAGTACAGCCCACTTATCTGCGAGCCTGGCATCAAAAGAGGAAGTGCAGGCAGAAGAAAAAATGTGAGACAAAATATGTCATGAACTAACCCAGATGCACCAGAGCTTGTGTTATGCATCTCAAATTATTACATCTTGTTAGTGTTAGCCATTTATGCGCTAATAATGATTATAGTAATGTTTGATACATTATACTGGCACATTGAATCACTTTTATTGTGAATAAAATGTATATTTAAGCATCAAGATTTGCACATTTTTGGTCTCAAATTGAACAAATATGATAAATTCTCACCCATTTGTTAAAAACCATAAATAAATAAATTATTAGCAGCTAAGGAAAACGAAATCAAAACCGTCTAAAAAGGGAGTCAAGCTATAATGTATATAATTTTATAAATATATTATTTGTATTTTAATTCGGAACCATCCAGTATATATGGGTTTAAAGAGGAATACCACACTAAATAACACCTGACAGCAACCCGGGATAACACGTCCAATTTCGCAGAATCGGAAACAACTTTTGTGACTTCGCATTGTGTCGGTGACAGCAAAGCAATGGCCTTAACAGGATACGATTTTTGTCGTGATCTTCGTCTTAATCGATCTATCAGAAAAAAATGGGCCATAAAGGTGAAAGCAAGCCGTAAAATGGGACACTTCATCGGAAAATACCACCTCCTTTGTAATGATTGATGACGTGGACTGCTTTCAACCTGAATAAGCCAGTTCTTGATGAGTGAATATAGGCGAGTGGGAGAGAAATGAAGGAGCATAGGGACGGATTCAGAGGGTTTCCATTGTACGCTGGAAGACATTCAAACGTTGTGCGATAATGGAAAACATACAGTGATAGTCCAATGAATAAGGTGTTCGCCCAAATGCTCATTGGACGAGTGTTGTGTTTTTAATGTCGTATGAACATTCATGAATAGGTCATGAATGTTCGTGAACAAAAAACTATGAAAGTTTATGAACGTTCATCAACGTGTTCATGAACGGTTCATGAATATTCTTGAACAACAAATGAGACTTTCATGAAAGTTCATGAGTTCATGAACTTATTCTGTTCATATACTCGCGCTGTGTTCATCAACATGGGTTGTTCATGAACGGTCATGAACGCAGATGATTCATGAACCAAGGCTAGTTCATGAACGACCATGAAATCAACAAATTCATGAACCAGATAGCTAATGAACATTCATGAACTTTCATTAAATGTGTTCATGACTATTCATGAATGTTCCTGAACAACAAATGAGACATTCATGAAGTTCATGAACTGTCAAAACCTAAAATAATTCACGAACCAGATAGTTCATTAATATTCATGAACGTCTATTAAATGTGTTCATGAACTGTTCATTAATGTTCCAGAACAACAAATGAGACATTCATGAACTGTCAACCTGAGGTTCCGAGCATAATGTTCATGAAATTGAAGTTGTTCATGAACGAATAGGAACAATAATGAGCCCGGTAAGCCAGCAACACTTCAACTAAGTTCATGATGTTCACAAACTAAGTTCGTGTTGATGCTCATGAATGTTCACGAATTGTTCATGAAGATTCATTAACTTTCCAGTCTTTTGAACTGTAAAATACATAATTATAGTATTTTGATCGGGGATTAGATTTTTATGAAGTTTTTCTTACCTAAACACAGCAAGCTAATTACGCTTCATTTTGTTCATTAAAGACTGTATCACACAGAACTGAACAGAAAAAGAGAAACTAATTATTTTTAAATATTATGTATTGTATGGTTGATAATCGTACTCAGATTGTCTCAATGTGCTAATTAATTAGTTAATTAGCCATTGCGTAGTTGACACCATACTCGCCAGGGTAATTAGGCTGTCATTCACAACAGTTCATGAACATTCATGAACAAACCATGAACTAAATTGAGATTTCAAACTCGAAACAATTTATAACAGTTCATGAAACTGTCCCTCATGAACTTTCATGAACTAGCCATAAACCGAATTAAGACTTATCAAGTTCATAATAATTCATCAAAGTGTGAATTTTAACGAACAAACATGAACTGAATAATGAGCCTAATCATGTTCATAACAATTCATCACAGTTCATGAAAACAGTCCCTCATGAGCATTCATGAACTAGTCATGAACCCAATGAAGACTTATCAAGTTCATAAGAATTTCTTAAAGTTCATGAAACTCCCTCATGAACTTTCATGAACAAGCTATACACTGAATTGATTCTACCAAGTTTTACAAAAAATCATGACTGTTCATGAACCTCTCGATATAACTTCATGAACTAAATCATGAACAACATTAGTTCATCAAGTGCGCCAGTTGACAGTCCATTCCTGTACGTCCATGTAGTAAACGATTCAGCTTGTAAAGGGATAAAACAGAAGGCAGCCAAGTGTCAAGTCAGTACCCCCCCCCCCCAAATCTAAATGTTTATTGTGTATCATTTTCAGTTTGACTTTGAGTAAGTTTTGTGACAGGTAGTCGATTGGACTGATCTCGACCAACAAACATGAAAAATCACTATGACTAATGCTTCGTTGTCTTCTAATATAGTAAGGTATCTTGCAAAGTTAAAATAATTCCAAACATCCAAATAACATTTGGATAGAGCTCACCTCAAATCACCCACCCTCCCCCGTATACATTTTTTTTGAAAACCAATAATCATCAAATATTTAAAAAAAAAATTATGATATTTTTAATTTTCTATTTTCTATTCAAAATGGCCCTGGACCACCCACCAATTTCCAAATGTTATTCGAATGTTTGGAATTTTTTTAACTTTGCAACTTTGCAACATCCCTAATATATATTACACAAAGTAAGATCTGCTAACAACCTAAGGACAGTCGGACGCCTCGTCGTATTTTACAAGTAAGAAATACACATGTATTCAGATGTTAATGGAACAAATAATTGTATTTCATTGTGATAATTTTTAGTAAAAATAATAGATTTACTGTAATTTTGAATCAGCGATGTATTTTGTTTTTAATCTAATTATATTTCGTCTCATAAATATACTAGATCAATATCATCAAATGCAGTTCCTGGTTTGTAAAATAAAAAATTAGTATAACATGACTTTGGTGGAGTGCAATAGCGACTTATAATTAACATGTAAATCTGCCGGGAACTTAGCTGAGGCCACATGCCAGCAATCTACTGATGTAAGTTGTAACAAAGATCAATACATCCCTCAAATCATAAATAATTTCCTATTGGTGTTTTTTCACAATAAACGTTGTTTATTAACCTTCATCAAGCTTTTTTATTGCTGTCGATCGTTTTTTTCGGTATTTCTGATTTATTTTGTGGGCCATGTTTTCCCATTTATCTAACATTTTGAGTAAAACGTTTGCGCCATTCACCCATCAGCTTATATTATTGAAAATCCCACCCACTCAACGTTGTATTGTGTGCATTCTACATTAAAGATTAGAGCTATTTTAAATGCTGATGTTTTAGAAAGTGTCCCAAATGTTCAATTGATTGTGCCCTCATTATGATAATATTCTGATAAGCAAATTGATGACAGATTGCGAATTTAACTTTTAGGCACATGATTGGAACAAACGCGTGCCTAAGATATAGGTCAGAATACCATCCATGATTAGTGCTCTATTTGTTCACTTGGTAATGCCCGTCAGACATTTTATCAGCGGAGACAGATTTCTATTCATTAGGAACTTGTATTTTATTGACGTCGCTTTATTTGTTGTCGTCATAAACAGGAAGTCAGGGCTGAAAATTAATCTGCGCATGCGTGGGGAGCTATTCTGATCGCAATAACTCCTTCCGGGAATTGATCGAATCTGGGTCGCTGGAAGGGTTCTACACAACCTTTCTGGGATGCCGGCAAAATGTGAAGATAATTACGATCAGCTGAAGCCAATGACATCAGCCTCACCCAGGCCTGAGATACATTACTGAAGGCTCACTTGACATTTAGGTCACAGCGCCTGCGCACTGGGATAGCAGCTTTCAATGAAGTGAACGTGTCAGGTTTATCATTTCATACACCACGGTCTGATTGGTTTGAGAGGCATTTCATTTGCCATTAATGCAGCTTCACCCCTCCCCCCCCCACTCACTTGTTGTCCCGATTGTCATTGAAACATATCTATTACTGAAAACAACAACAAAATTAATAATATTATGTTCTAAATTAAAAAATTCTCACTATTGATCAGGAACAATTTATAGCTCGTTTTATTTCAGCTCATCTATATTTTCTAATTGAAATTCACCTCAATTCGTGCAGGACAAGATGCCGTGGGTGGTGTGGCCGTGTTTGCACTTGTGGGTGTCGTGGGTGGTGTGGATGCCGTGGGTGGTGTGAATGCCTTTTGTGGCGTGGGTGGTGTAGGGATCATGCATGCGGCCTGAATAGAGCACAAGGACGGAATCAAGGCGAAAAAGGTGGGCTGACTATTCCTGTTTGCTGGTGTGGATTGAGCAAGACGGTCACTGCCCTGCACATTCGATTGTTTGTAAGAACCTTAACCCTAAAGCGCTGAATTTTTTTATGAAAACCTTGAAGGCCAAAGGGATTTTTTCAATTTGAAATCATCTTAACTATCTTAGTCAGCTCTTTCCGATTCATTCGAATACCTATGCTATGGGTCTACGGCAATTAGAAATATTTTTTACTCTTACAGTGCGGGGATCGACTCTGACGATTAAATTAGATCCATCTGACGTCTACAGACGTCAGATTCTGATGATTAAAGTCGATCCGCGCACTGTAAGGGTTAATTTATTGGTGCTAAATGGATCTGGAATGTCACGTCTGGTCACAAATATTCCTCCCTTATAGACGAGAATCTGTCCGATTTGGCTGATTGTTTTTTAAATGATGATAAGAGGGTGGGATAAATGAGCAGGCAATTTGTTTTAGTTTCTGTCCATCACTCACCTGCCGGCCGGCCCCGATGGCTCATTCGTATCGACTGGGGCTTGTAACCTGAGGGTACCAGGTTCGAATCCCGGTTGGGACAAATATTTGTCACCGTGGTTGTGCATATACAGTGCTCAAAATTGTTCAAAGGCATGGAGTGTACAGTGCTGCATATGGTACTGTGCACACTATAAAGAACCCTTGAAGTCATTCGGATTAAGAGCAGGGCATAATCTCGGCTTCGGGCTTCCTTCTGTCGCTATGATTGTGCAGAAATCGACGTAAGGCAATAATCAATCACTCACCTGCCAGTTTAAAGCAGATGCGAAACGTCCATGCAATATTAGCTTAAGCCCTTCCCCACTAAGTTATATCTTATTTAAATTTGTACCCAGTTGAAGTGGTTTCTCTCTACCACAAGCTACAACTATAGGTGGGTGAAAAATAATCAAATTTGTTTAATTTGAGACCAGATATTTGTAAATCTGAATCTGTAAGCACTGATTAGATCGGCGAAGGAACGGCTTAACCCGATTTTAAATTTCAGAAATACCATCTTTTGTCACATGTTTTATACAAAAATATGTCAGCGTTGTGAGGATTAAAAATCCGTGTGATATGTGTTGGTGTATCCACGAGGTTAAAGGGTCTCCGTTCTTACGTTTTAACCCGTTAACCGCCGGTGCCGTCCGTATTCGTTTTTTACATTTTATATTAGCACATTACATATCAGCTTTTAAACCTGTTGAAGATAAAAAGTGACATTAATCAGCAAGATTTGAAATTTTTGACCTCTATTTTGTCAAATCTGAATAATTTTCACTCATTTGAAGTTGTGGATCGTGTCAGCGAGACACAACTTCAAGTGAGTACAAATTCCAATTGAATAATTTGACGGTTAAAGGGTTAAGACTAACAACAGTATCTGAGCAGTGAACAGACAAGCCGTTGCTGAGAGATATGAGGGATGTCCGCAGACACAGTATTCAAACCCCCACAGTCCACTGCGGCAATTTCCGGTCAGATGTGGGCGCTCGGCAGGGGGCGCTTCGGGAGTGATGTCCACGACTTGTCACCATTCCAAATGTTCTGGGTTTCTGTCATCGATGCACCAGCAATGGGACGTACTGATAAGATAGGCCCCTACGCTTATTATTCTGTGAATAGATTTACATAATAAAAAAATATATATATATAATTCGTAGAAATTCGCAAATAAGGATGTTGTGGGTTTTCATGATATATAGTCTGCATAAATATTTTAGAAATCAGGTCCCCTTGCGGGTTGAAGTGAGAACAGAGGAAAATGCCCATCTCAAAGAGAATTAAAATTTGACATGAATATATGTTTACTTATAAAATAAATGGGATAGGATAATATCTGTTCAGTTATAGAAGATATAAGAATAGAGGGAAATGCACATCTGAAAGTAAATGAAAATTTGAAATGAATATATGTTTAGTCATAATATAAATGGGATGGGATTATACATGTTTAATTACAAAAGAAATGGGATGGGATAATAAATGTTTAGTTATAAAAGAAATGGGACAGGGTGGGATGTTGGTTTTTGTAGAACAGAAAGGAGCAGCTGATGAGAAAGAACCCACTGACCATTGACCGCAGTGGTAGTTTGACCAATAGAGCAGCGGTGTCCACTTAACTGCGAGCTTGTCACTTGGGCAGGAAGTTCAGGCGTGGAACATAAACCAGGTCGAACAATTCATTGAGGTAATCAAATCTGACAGATACTCTATTCTACGACATCAAACCATATTTTCAGGGACTGAACTCAATAAATAATCAAAACACATAAAACATGTAGTTACAACTTTAAATAAACCAAGTATTATATATGTTACAGATATCCATTTTTAGAATTATTGTCAATACATATAGAACGGCAAAATGTCCTTGCTTTAATGAACGCTAACATAGTTGTGTTATTGCTATGAAATAATACAAAGACAAAGTCGATATAAATATAAAGCTACAGTGCTGGTTAGAAACAAATATTACTTTTACCAAATTCCCATACATAATTGTTGAATTTATTACTGGGTTTGTTGCAAGAGATATTATACAGCAGGGCGTTTTTTTATTACTTTCAAACATTGACCGAGTCTTCCGATTTGTCATCCTATTTGAATAACCAAAGAACAAGTAGAAATGCTAGGATTGCCGCCTTGAAGTCCAGCATGTCTTCTCTGAATAGATAATAAATGAAGCATGCTCTGTTAATAAATTATGTACATTTATGATGTGGCTGTGCAGGTACTGACATGGTGTAAGCTATATTTCCTATGAAAATTCCACAAACACCTTTAAACTTCAAAATAACTTTAAAAAAGATAGAGTATGAAATAGACCAATTAGTTGTTATGCCGTTTCAATTACATTCCGTAGCTTTTTTCTGTAGTTAGATTACCAAAACTTAATAATTGAGGGCCTATGAAATAAAGAACCCTTCAACATTTCAACAATAAAAAAAATGCATGAGTAGGCCTACATTCCATATCGTATACTTCTGTAGTATGATCATTTATAACAAGGCCTGTCGGCGACAGAATTAGGTCTCCGCCTCTAATCTTCGTCTAAACGCGAATACCATTTGAAATAATCTAATAAATTATTTCTAACTACATGTATATGTTTTTTTTAGTTATGACTCTACTATATCTCAGGACCATTTAGGTCTATTTCAAATTAGTCACGTTGAATAGATAATGGGGGGGGGGGGGGGTGAATTTACGATTTCTGGACAAAATTTACATTTTTGATACATGTCAAAATAAATAAGTGTTCAGGGTACATTCTTCTATAAATCAGCACATCTTGTTATAGGGTAATGGTTTAGCTATCTGGCACGGTTTTCCAGATATTACGCATACTAAGACAACAGTGGCGCAAGTTTGCCATTTCAGTTTATTCGAGTTGAAATTTTTCAGGGAATATCCCTCCCTGAAACTGTACATTTTGTTCTATAGTAATGGTCTAGCTATCTGACATCTGATATTACGCAAAACGGTTTACGCCATGATGTCCCGCAATTTTGGGTGCCAATGATGGAATTACTCGTGCCAGTCCACAAAATGTGCTTGGGGTTGGGTGGGGGTTGCGTGGTATATTTACAAATGCGTGCCAGGATTTTCAAAATGTTTAAAAATATGTTGAGCGGTGTCAGTGGCACTTTCGTGTATTGTTCCGTGCATGCCTTCCTGGCTCATATTCATGCATGTCTGTATATTGCACAGATCATATGAAATAAACTATGTCTATGTCTGTGACAATATGTTGGAGGTGGGGCAACTATTATGTGTCGCCATGAGACTTAACAAAACAAGTTGCAAGTAGCTTCTTGTTACCAAGTAATAGTCCAAGGAAGACAAGGATGTGGCTTTTATTTGTGATCTGCTGACATAGCACCTACAAGAAGCAGGCTTAACTGTATATTATTTATGAGTGTTATTGACCGGGGAATAGACTGGAGCTGGTCGACCTTGCCCTTTTCTAGAATTAAAATCGTTACTTCCCATAAAAAAATAGCGAACTTAGCACTTGCCCCTTTGTGTACATGAAGGAAGCCGCTTCGAATAAGAAAGTAATCTATTTTAAATAAAATTCGGTTACAAAGCAAGTCGATGTGCAATTAATACTGTGTTGAGATGCGAAATGTTTACTGTTCTGATAGTGAACAGAATAAAATGGATTCCAGGATTAAAATGGATAACGACGCCTACAAGATGGAAGGTGTAATTCAAGAGAGTGTCCACCGGCTTCTTGAGTGCAGTGACACATGGGCCAATAGGACAGTAGAACCCACTTATCTGCGGGTCTATCATCGGAAGAGGAAGGGCAGGAAGAAGAACAAACGTGAGACAAAATAGGTCATGACGTAACCCAGATACAACAGATCATCATCATATATTGTGCTATGAATATTAACCCTTTCAGGCCTGAATTTACCATTGTCATCTTCATCCACTACAAGCAGCAAATTGCTGTCGCAATTCTCGACTTGTAGTGGATGAAGATGACTTGACGTGGGTGGGAAATTGAAGAAAATTGTCATGTATTGGTAAACCAGTTTCATGGGAATTTTCATTCTAAAACCCTAGTTGCATGAAAATTAAGTCTGTCTTCAGAGATGTAAAATGATGCTTTAATGCATCGTGAGGGCTTAAAGGGTTAAATAAGTACATTTTGTGAACTTCTTTTATCCAGCAGGATCAGCAACATATCATTATGTCCAAGAATAGCGAAAGAAATATTGTTTGTAGAAACACAAAAAGTAGTAATTCATGTATGCGAGTGCGCCTAAGATGCAAAAATATTTCTATTGGTATATCGCGAAATGAACATATTTTAAACAACGAATATTTTAGTATTTAAGGAGGACGAAATCGAACAAGTAGCATATTGTTGCAAGCTGTATTCATGAATAAATATGTTCAATAAACACACATAATTAGTTTCAGAAAACCATTATAGATAAGATATTTAAATTCAGATATGTACTGATGCTTTTTATACAGTGCAAACATCTGATTAAGTTATTACTTCAATGTCTTTGAAAAGTAGTTATGATACGCAAGTCTACAAAAGAGAAAGTGGTCTTGCCGATACCATTTGAAAATGAGGCATACAACCTATTTTTTTGGCATGTACATATCGCCACGCTAAAATTCATCACTTTTAATAAATTTACAAAATGTAAACCTTTTTAAAAGTATTTATTTTTCACACCTCAGCTCATAACCATTGCTAATATGTAGAATCATAGTCATTTTTATAAAAAAATGACCCATTTTTGAGATAGTGTTGCGATATATTTTGTTATCCGATATATTCCAGTTCAAGGATCAATACCCCGATAATAAGTACACAACAACCTCCGTGGAAAATGCCAATTTCGTATAATCTGAAACCTTTTATGTGATCTCTCGTTTCCTCGGCGGCAGCAGCAAAAAAGGGATAAGATTCCAGCCCATGTCTTCAGGATAAAAGGTTGGAGTATATCGTGAAATGGGTCATTTCCTCGGAAAATACAACCTCCTTTCTAATGATCGATGACGTGAAATGCTTTCAACCCGAAATAGGGAAAAAAGCCAGTTCGCGATGACTACATAGAGAGTAAAAGAGAACAGCACATAACAGGACAAGGGATCCTGGCTTTTTACTATGGACTTTTAGTGGCTCTTCGAGTGCATTTTGGTCACTGCTGGTCTAACCCTCTCAAATAGTTTTGTATAAACCATGGAGACCTAATTGTTTTTTCAATTTAAAATCATCATAAATGTCTTAGTTGAATAGGCCACCTATGTTATGGTCTATGGCCATTGTAAATATTTTATTTGTTGTAGTGCGGGGATCGACTTGAGACGTCAGATTCTGACGTCTCAAGTCGATCCCCGCACTGAAAGGGTTAAACTGATTTCGACAAACAAATAAATAAGACTGAATAAAATCAAACGCTTAATTTCCTGATCATATAAATAGATATAAAAGCAAAAGATTTGGCAATAATCTAACAATATACCTCAATATCCAATAAAAAGATCGACTTTCACTTATTAAAATACACAACTTGATTTCAAAGGGCAATCGGGACGGACAACTTGATTTGATTGTAATAGTGTTTTATTAATAATAACAGATATAATTCTATATTAAACTGATGAACAAAACAAAAGCTATATTTTTTATAAAAATCAAACTATTAACGGATAATTTTGAGTTAGACAAATACTACAATAATATTATAAAATACATGTTCCAATTTGTAACATAAATAACTATGGTGTAAATCTGCTGTTAATCTGGATGATGTCACATGCTGTTGATCTAACTCGGGACATTCATGTTAATCACCACAACAATCAATAAATCTCATAAAAAACACAAGGTTTCTTTCGCATCTTTTGTGCGAATGTATGTTTCAGAAAACATGTTTTCTTTACCTTAATGCAGCGTTTTTATTGCTGCCAATTTAGTTTTGTTCTATGAAAGGACTCTCCACTGTTTTTTTTTATTTGATATGTTATATCAGTGTAGTTTATACTTCGTTTTAACCCTTAAAGCGTTAAATTAAATCATTTAATTTTTCACCCACTTGAAGTTGTGTCTCGCTACCGCGAACCACAAATTCAAGTACGTGAACATTACGCATATGTGTTGAATTTCAGACCAAACATTTGCAAAGCTTGATTTGTTCCCGATAACAGTAATTAGATCGGCTGATAAAAGAGATTAAAAACTACTATAGTCGTAATTAGCAGTTTAACCCTTACAGCGCCGGGATCGACATTAGTCGTCAGAACCTGACGTCTGTAGACGTCAGATTCTGACGTCTAAAGTCGATCCCCGCACTGTAAAAGTAAAAATATTTCCAATGGACGTAGCCTCATAACATAGGTATTCAAATGAGGCGGAAACAGCTAACTAAGAAAGTTATGATGATTTAAAAATGATAAAAACCTTTGTTTGCCATGTTTTTTGCCAATTGATTAAAAGCTTTAAGGGTTAAGGGTTAATACATTCATAAAATGTCAAATCGCGGTAGCGATTCATATCTAAATTGAACGAAAATGAGAATAAATATCCAGATGTTAACCTTTACCACGCTGAAATATTTTTACATAAACAATGGAGACCAATTTGAATTGAGCATAAATGTTAGCTGTCCCCACTTCATTCAAATACCTATGTTATGGGTCGACGGCCATTATAAATAGTTTTGCTCTTTCAGTGCGGGATCCACTTTAGACGTCAGAATTTGACATCTTTAAACGTCAGATTCTGACGTATGAGGACGGTCCCCGCGCTTATAGGGTTAAGGTCATATTTCGCAGATAAACATGATAAAAATGCTGCTATGGATTGTATATTTATATCTCAGTGTCCAGAACAATAATTAATAACTGGCTCAAGTTTCCCCGCTCACGTAAGTTGACATGCCAAGCACATGGGACGATAATGTCACTTTCCGTTTATGTTCGGACAACAAAGTGTTCTCAAACGCGGAAATATATAAATAAGGCCCATCTTCCAACCCTTTAAACCCTGACGATGAATCAAAGCATCATTTCGCATCTCTGAAGATTGACTTACCTTCTTTTACCTAGGCTTCTTTTACCTAGGCGTAAGCAATTCGCGGCTTGTAGTGGATGAAGATGACAATGGTAAATTCAGGTGTGCAAGGGTTACCCTTAAAACGCTGAAATATTTTGTATAAATCCTGGAAACCAAAGGGTTATTTCCAATTTGAAATCATCATAAATGTCTTCGTTATTATTTTCTGATTCATTTTAATACCAATGTTTTTGTCTACGGCCAATAAAAATATTTTTACTTTTACAGTGCAGGAATTGACACTAGTCATCAGAATCTGACGTCTGTAGACGTCAGATTCTGACGACTAAAGTCGATCCCTGCGCTGTAAGGGTTATGGTGCTATAATTCAATCCTCTACACCTCAAGGTGCTACACTTGGACACGTGTTGCAACCCTTTAGGTTTTGAACTTTTTGAACCCTTAAAGTGCCGAAATATTTTTGTAATAATAATGTGGACCAAAGGGTTTTTTCAATTTGAAATCATCATAAGTGTCCTATTTCCGCTTCATTTGAATACCTATGCTAGGTGTCTACTGTTAGTATAAATAGGTTACTCCTCCAGTGCGGGGATAGACTGTGGACCTTAAAAACATGACGTGAATAGGCGACATCAGATTCTGACGTTTAAAGTCGGTTTAAATCATGTTGTTATCACTCTTGTGGATATATAAATAAGGTCCCTATGTTAAGTGGTTTTGTCAAGTTAAAAAAATTCGAAAAATCCGAGAAAAACTCGGAATGTCCAGACCCCACCGACCCACCCACCTATTCATTTTTTTAATATTTTTTGGAAACATGTACAACAAAAATAACAACACAAAAAAACACAATATTAAAAAAAAAAAAACGAGTTGGGGCTTGACCCACCCATCCATTTCCGAGTTTTTCTCGGATTTAAAAAAAAAATTAACTTGACAAAACCCCTAAGGTTTTATAGTTCAGTCCTCTACACCTAGACACGTGTTGTTATTTGTCTATTTATAAATATTCTACTTTTTCAGTGCGTGAATATATGCATACGGCATCGTTGGGAAGGCAGATGGGCTCATCTCCGCACAAGTCACCGCATCAAGCCCGAGCCTTTGGGCGAGGGCCTGATGTGGGGACAAGTGCTGAGATCAGCCCATCTCGCCGTACCCAACGATGCAGTATGTATTTTCTTGTACGAATATCCATTTGAAACGGCAAAATCACACTGAGCAGTGAAGCGAAAATAAGAGAATGCTAAATGGGCTGATCTCACCATACGTCTTGTAGTGTAAGCCAACAGCCAGAGTGCGAGATTTGACCTTAGACGTTTGAATCTGACGTCAATAAGGGTTCATAACATGGTAATGCTCGTAGGATATTTTTTTAGGAATAAGTGCTCCCTTCATTTTACATGTCTACATCATGAAATTATTCTGATATTGACAATGAATAGAATATATGTTCACCTAACAATCATCAAAAGTATGGTCGCGATGGCTTGACCAATCATGTGGCTAAGATCTGTGTCAGTCACTTTTAGAATACTCGTCCATGATTCAGCTCTGTTCGTTCCCATGGTAACGCCCATCAGGCATTTTATCAGGAGAGACAGATTCATTCTCATTATTGTTTCACTGAGGGACAAGCCAAAAAGTAGCACTGATAGATTTTTCATTGATGTCGCTTTATTTCTTGTCATAAATAGGAAGTCAGTGGTGGAAATCAATTGGCGCATGGGTGAGGAGCTATTCTGATCGCGTTAACTCCTTCCGGCACTTGACGATTACTGGGAATTGATCGAATCTGGGTCGCTGGAAGGGTTCTACACGACCTTTCTGGGATGCTGGCAAAATGTGGAGATAATTACGATCAGCTGAAGCCAATGACATCAGCCTCGCCCAGGCCTGTTTAGCGACTGAGAAACCTTTCTGAAAGCTCACTTGACATTTAGGTCACAGCGCCTGCGCACTGGGGTAGCAGCTGGGAATGAAGTGAACGTGTCAGGTTTGGCATTTCATACACCACGGGTCTAATTGGTTTGAGAGGCACTTCATGAGCCATTAATGCGGGTAACCCCCCACGCAGTCACTTGTTGTCATGATTGTCATGGAAATACTTCTATTACAGGAAACATCACAAACTAATATAATGTTTGTAAAATCATAAAACTATCATTATCTATCACGTATGATGATATTCTCCCACCTCATGTATATGTTTGTTAGATTGACATTCACCGTCAATTCATGCAGAGCAAAGCAATGTCACGATGAAGCCATCATTAATGTGATCAATTCAAACCTTTATCCATCCAATCTTCTATCCATCCATCCATCCCCTTGTATCCATCCATTCATCCATCTACCCATCCATCCACCCATCACCCATCATCGGTTCATCCATCCATCCATCAATTCATTCATTCATTCATTCATTCATTCATTCATTCATTCATCCATCCATCAATTCATTCATTCATTCATTCATTCATTCATTCATTCATTCATCCATCCATTCATTCATTCATTCATTCATTCATTCATTCATTCATTCATTCATTCATTCATTCATTCATTCATTCATTCATTCATTCATTCATGCATTCATTCTTGCAGTCATTCATTCATTCATTCATTCATTCATTCATTCATTCATTCATTCATTCATTCATTCATTCATTCATTCTTTCATTCATTTATTTATTCATTCATTCATTCATTTATTCATTCATTCATTCATTCATTCATTCATTCATAATTGCATTCATCTTTTTATTCATTTCCTAATTTGGCTAAATTCTCAATCAATGCTCACATCGTGTGTGTCGTGTGTGTCGTGGGTGGCGTGGGTGTGATACATGAGGCCACGGGACTAGCACGACATCAAGGGGACTGAGGTGGTTTGACTATAATTGCTGGATGCTGATGTGGATTTTCCACGACGGTCGCTGCTCTGTGCAGTAGTTGCAAGAGCACCGCATATATACTATCCCCGCCAGAATATGTCAACTAATAGGATCGCATAGATACCGTCTCTGCCGGAATATGTCAACCAAGTTCACTGCAAAGATACCATCTCCGCCAAATATGTTAACCTAGAGCACCGCATAGATACTGTCACCGCCAGATATGTCAACCTATAGGAAAAACAATATTGAAATAAGGCTTACAGTCCATCAATTTCTCCTTGACCTGCTTAACCCTTTAACCGCCAAATTATTCAATCTGAATTTTCACCCACTTGAAGTTGTGGATCGCGTCAGCGGGACACAACTTCAAGTGAGTAAAAATTATTCAGATTTGACAAAATGAATGTGAACTGTTTTCAAATATTGCTGATTGATGTCACATTTCAGTTTTAACATGTATACAATTTGGTACTTATATTCGGTACTTATATT
Source organism: Flabesymbios commensalis (assembly GCA_964017125.1). Taxonomy (NCBI): domain Eukaryota; kingdom Metazoa; phylum Annelida; class Polychaeta; order Terebellida; family Flabelligeridae; genus Flabesymbios; species Flabesymbios commensalis. The sequence goes on from OZ024904.1 coordinate 11,104,713, forward strand.
CGGCAGCGGCGGTTAAAGGATTAATTGCCGGGATAACGTCACAACCACAATGGACATCAGACATAGTCACATCTTTTCAAAGAAGGTTGTTGAGTAATTCGTGTTCGAACACTCAATTTTGTGGCTTGATGCAGAAAAATGGCTTGTGATGAAATTGTACCGAAATAATATACCAAAATGAAACATATATACCCTGCTTCTAATGGTAATGAAAATAAGATCCTTTCGTGGGTGATTTGTTTACAGATTACGTCATACGGTACATTTTCTTCACTCACCTGACAAGTTGTTGCTGAGCATATTGTATTCAGGTGGGAATATCATGCAAATGACCCCTTAAATTCAGATCTAGCTCCCCCGCGGTCCAGCTCCCTGTTTACGAACTTGCTTTGGCCTGGATTATCACACATTATCATGCTGAGGATTTGTGAGCCTCTGAGCTCAGATTTCTGTGCTACATACGTTGTTCCAATTGCTTGATTGCTTGATTGCTTGATTGATTAATTGATTGATTGATTGATTGATTGATTGATTGATTGATCGATTGATTGATTGATTGATTGATTGATTGATTGATTGATTGATTGATTGATTGATTGATTGATTGATTGATTGATTGATTGATTGATTGATTGATTGATTGATTGATTGATTGATCGATCGATCGATTGATTGATTGATTGATTGATTGATTGATTGATTGATTGATTGATTAATTAATTGATTGATTGATTGATTGATTGATTGATTGATTGATTGATTGATTGATTGATTGATTGATTGATTGATTGATTGATTGATTGATTGATTGATTGATTGATTGATTGATTGATTGATTGATTGATTGATTGATTGATTGATTGATTGATTGATTGATTGATTCAACCCCCACAATCGACAGCGACAAATTCCGGTCAGTCGGCGCTTCAGGTGTGTTGTCCTTCTATGTTTTTGCAATCTCCGACCCATCATCCACTAAAAATATACTATTATGACAATCTTAACTTTCTCACATTTCCGTTTAGAAAAATTAAAAACATCCTAATTTTTCTGATAAAAATGAGTGAATGCTAATCTTACAACGCTGAAATATTTATGTATAAACGATGGAAATAAATGAAATGAATCGGGCTTTAGGCCACCTTTGTGCACATATAGGCTAAACTGGGCCAGGAGAACCTCCTGAGGATGGTGAGATGATTAAGATGACACTGTCCTCCAGACACAGGATTCGAAATTCGAGCCCTGGCGGTCTGAGGCCGAGCACGCTGCCTCTCGGTCACGGAGGCTCCCCACAATACTGACTTTCACACGTGGATGGGGAAGAAACATTTTTGTTTCTTTCAAACCGCCGAGACCGGGAACCGAACCCCGAACTCTGGCGTGAAAGGCAGCGGTGCTAACCACTACCCTAGGGCCGCCGCCCGTATAAACGATGGAGACCAAAGGATTTTTTCAATTTGAAATCATTATGAATGTCGTAACTTGCTCTATCCGCGTCATTTGAATACCTCTGTTATGTTTCTACGGCCGTTAGAAATATGTCAATTTTTTCGGCGCGAGGATCGTCTTTACACGTCAGGATTTGACTTCTACAGACGTCAGATTCTGACGAATAAAAACGGTCCCCACGCGGAAAGGGTTACAGCACTTAATCACGACCATAGTCATTCCTAATACGTTTTTTTAACCGATCAAATCACTGTTATTGGGAACGAAATGAGCGTTGAAACATCAATATTTGAAAATGTGTATTCTTAAGTTGAAAAAATTATATATATATAATTGAGAAAAGTTCATTTGATCAAATAATTTAATGGTATAGATGTATATATTTCATGGGGAGAGAATCGTCATTTGAAGCTGGAAGTTGCGTTAGCCCTTCCAGCTATCAACCCTTTAACCACCGGTGTCGCATATATTCGGGTTTTCATTTTTCATTACCACATTAAGTACCACCTTTTAAACATGTTAAAGATAAAATGTGACATCAATTAGCAATATTTGAAAACAGATGACCTCCATTTTGTCAAATCTGAATAATTTTCACTCACTTGGAGTTGTGGAGTTATGACAAATATTCTTGTCAGTCACATATAGAAATAATTTATCAGATTTATATCATAAGTAAAAGTAGGCTTTAATTCCTAAAAAAAAAAATAAGCCATGATCGGATTAGAACATGGATCTCTGGCTCTCCAGGCATGTCTCCTTACCACTGTACCACGTGAATACTGTGCAAAGTCTCACTGTTAATGACTGTGATATACCCAGAGTGAACGTTATTAAATACTTGGGAGCATATCTGGATGAGAGTCTCACTTTAAGAACGCATATACGAAACAAATGTAGAATTGCCATGGCAAATTACCATCGTATAAAAAATATAAGAAAATATCTGACTGTGGACGCATGCAAACAGGTAGTGCACGGACTAATAATTTCCCACATTGATTATTGCAATAGTCTTTTTTATGGTCTACCGAAAACTGACATAAAAAACTACAACGTGTGCAGAGTATGGCGGCCAAGTTGATCCTGCGAAAACAGAAATATGACAGTGTTACAGCATGCCTGAAAGAACTACATTGGTTACCAGTGAACCTCAGAATTGAGTTTAAAATTATGATGATGGTCTGGAAATGTTTAAACGGTCAGGCTCCATCATATCTTGTAGAACTCATCCACTTAGACTGTAAAAAGCGCCCGATAAGATCAAGTTCTAGTAATCTTCTTGTTATTCCAAAGACAAATAGTAAAACTTTTGGAGATCGATCCTTTGCCGTGTCAGGCCCAGTCTTGTGGAATAAGTTACCAACAGACTTGCGAGTGTGCAAATCACTAGAACAGTTTAAATCTAAACTTAAAACCTGGATGTTCAGTAAATACTGAGCACATTGTATGTCATATGTTTATGCAGACATTTGTTCATCGATTAATGTACAGTGTGTAAAGCGCATTAGATAACTATATGTTGATAGTGCGCTATATTAAATAAACAATTGTAATTGTAATACTTGCAGACTATGTTGTGCAAAGAAAAGCAGCAGTGAACCTTTTTTGTCAAACAACAGGGTTGTGTTCAGTCCTCGGAACAGCCAAACTGCCGCATTTTCTATCAACCCTGTTGCAATTCAGTGCCTTGCAATTCAATCTTTTAGCTTTATCCGACTCGTACTGACTTTAAATGAATTTAGAATTTATAAGGTAAATTAAAGCCAACATATTTCAATATCCAAACTTGATTCCTATAACCTTCATCCAGCTTTTTTATTGCTGTCGATGGTTTTTTCAGAATTTCTGATTTATTTCGTGAGCCATATTTTCCCATTTATCAAACATTCTGAGTAGCCTAAAACGCTTGGGCCATTTAGGCGTCAGCTCATATTATTGAAAATCCTACCCACTTGAAGTTGTGTTGTGTGCATTCTACACTAAAGATTTGAGCTATTTTAAATGCTGATGTCCTAGAAAATGCCCCAAATATTCAATTGACTGTACCCCCATTATGATAACATTCTGATAAGCAAATTGATGAAAGGTTGCTAACTTTAGATTTTAGGCACATGATTGGTCGTGATGGCCATTTTGAACAAACGCGTGCCTAAGATATAGGTCAGAATAACATTTATGACTACTGCTCTATTTTTTCATTTGGTAATGCCCGTCAAACATGTTATCAGCGGAGACAGATTTCTATTTATTAGGAAGTTATATTTCATTGACGTCGCTTTATTTATTGTCGTCATAAACAGGAAGTCAGGGCTGAAAATTAATCTTCGCATGCGCGTGGGTAGCTATTCTGATGGCGTTAACTCCTTCCGGCACTTGACAATTACCGGGAACTGATCGAATCTGGGTCGCTTGAAGGGCTCTACACGATCTTTCTGAGATGCCGGCAAAATGTGAAGATAATTACGATCAGCTGAAGCCAATGACATCAGCCACGCCCAGGCATGTTTAGGGGAAGAAGTGAACGTATCAGGTTTGGCATTTCATACACCACAGGTCTGATTAGTTAGATAGGCATTTCATGAGCCATTAATGCAACTCCCCCCCCCCCCCACTCACTTGTTGTCACGATTGTCATGGAAACAATTCTATTTCTGAAAATAACAACAAAATAAATAATATTATGTTCTAAAAAAAAAATTATCACTATTGATCACAAACGATTTATAGCAGGTTTTATTTCAGCTCATGTACTTTTTTCAAATTGAAATTTACCTCAATTCGTGCAGGACAAGACAATATCATGATGAAGCCATCAATAATGTGATTTACTAGTATCCATCAGAGCAGTAATCAATACATACAACTATATATTAATTCATTCATTCATTCATTCATGCGTACGTTCGTTCGTTCGTTCGTTCGTTCGTTCGTTCGTTATTTCGTTTGCTCGTTCGTTCATTCGTTCGTTCGTTCGTTCGTTCGTTCGTTCGTTCGTTCGTTCGTTCGTTCGTTCGTTAGTTTGTTCGTTATTCATTCGTTCATCATTTCTTTTGTTCATTCATTCATTCATTCATTCATTTATTCATTCATTCATTCATTCATTTATTCACTCATTTATTCATTCCTTCATCCATTCATTCGCGAATGAATGAACAAATGAATCAGTTAATGCATGGATGCACGCATGCATGCAAACATGTATTCATTCATTCATTCATTCATTCATTCATTCATTCATTCATTCATTCATTCATTTATTCATTCATTCATTCATTCATTCATTCATTCATTCATTCATTCATTCATTCATTCATTCATTCATTTGATCATTCATTCACTCACTGTTTTCTTTATTTATTGCGTTGGCTAAATTCTTGGTCAATGCGAAGATCGTGTGTGGTGTGTGTGGCGTGGGTGGTGTGGATGCCGTGGGTGTTGTGCATGGCTTTTGTGGCGTGGGTGGTGTAGGTATCATGCATGCGGCCAGAATAGTGCACCAGGACGGAATCAAGGCGAAAAAGGTGGGCTGACTGTTCCTGTTTGCTGGTGTGGTTTAATTTATTTGTGCTAAATGGATCTGGAATGTCACGTCTGGTCACAAATATTCCTCTCATAGACGAGAATCTGTCCGATTTGGCTGATTGTTTTTTTAAATGATGATAAGAGGGTGGGATAAATGAGCAGGCAATTTGTTTTAGTTTCTGTCCTTCACTCACCTGCCGGCCTACCCCGATGGCTCATTCGTATCGACTGGAGCTTGTAACCTGAGGGTACACTACTGCCTATGGTAATGTGCACACTATAAAGAACCCTTGAAGTCATTCGAATTAAGAGCAGGGCATAATCTCGGCTTCGGGCTTCCTCCTGTCGCCATGATTGTGCAGAAATCGACGTAAGGCAACTAAATGTGAGCGAAAATTAATGATATCATTTTAATTTGAGACCAGATATTTGTAAATCTGTATCTGTAAACACTGATAAGATCGGCGGAGGAACGGCTTAACACGATTTTAAATTTCAGAAATACCATCTTTTGTCAAATGGTTTATACAAAAATATTTCAGCGTTGTGAGGATTAAAAACCCGTGTGTTAGTGTATCCACGTGGTTAAAGGGTCTCCGTTCTTACCGTTTAACCCTTTAACCGCCGGTGCCGTCCGTATTCGTTTTTTACATTTTATATTAGCACAATACATATCAGCTTTTAAACCTGTTGAAGATAAAAAGTGACATTAATCAGCAATATTTGAAATTTGTCACCTCCATTTTGTCAAATCTGAATAATTGTCACTCACTTGAAGTTGTGGATCGCGTCAGCGAGACACAACTTCAAGTGGGTGACAATTCTAATTGAATAATTTGGCGGTTAAAGGGTTAAGACTAACAACAGTATCTGAGGAGTGAACAGACAAGCCGTTGCTGAGAGATATGAGAGATTGTCCACAGACACAGTATTCAAACCCCCACAATCCACTGCGGCAATTTCCGATCAGATGTGGGCGTTCGGCAGGGGGCGCTTCGGGAGTGATGTCCACGACTTGTCACCGTTCCAAATGTTCTGGGTTTCTGTCATCGATGCACCAGCAATGGGACGTCCTGATATGATAGACCCCTACGCTTATTATTTTGTGAATACATTTACATAATAAAAAAATATATATATATAAATCGTAGAAATTCGCAAATAAGGATGTTGTGAGTTTTCATGATATATAGTCTGCATAAATATTTTAGAAATCAGGTCCCCTTGAGGGTTGAAGTGAGGAAAATGCCCATCTCGAAGTTAATTTAAAATTGACATGAATATATGCTTAGTTATGAAATAAATGGGATGGGATAATATCTGTTCAGTTATAGAAGAAATGAGAATAGAGGGAAATGCACATCTGAAATAAAATAAAAATTTGAAATGAATATATGTTTAATCATAATATAAATGGGATGGAATAATACATGTTTAATTACAAAAGAAATGGGATGTAAAAATACCTGTTTAGCTATAACAGAAATGGGATGGGATAATAAATGTTTATTTATAAAACAAATAGGATGGGATAATAAATGTTTACTTATAAAAGAAATGGGATGGGATAATAAATGTTTAGGTATACAAGAAATGGGATGGGATAATAAATGTTAAGGTATATAAAAAATAAGATGGGATAATAAATGTTTAGTTATAAAAGAAATGAGATAGGATAATAAATGTTTACTTATAAAAGAAATGGGATGGGATAATAAATGTTTAGTTATAAAATAAATCAGATGGGATAATAAATGTTTACTTATAAAAGAAATGGGATGGGATAATAAATGTTTAGTTATAAAAGAAATGGGATGGGATAGTAAATGTTTAGTTATAAAATAAATGGGATGGGATAATAAATGTTTAGTTATAAAAGAAATCAGATGGGATAATAAATGTTTAGTTATAAAAAAAACGAGATGGGATAATAAATGTTTAGTTATAAAAGAAATGGGATGGGATAATAAATGTTGAGTTATAAAAGAAATGGGATGGGATAATAAATGTTTAGTTATAAAAGAAATAGGATGGGATAAAAAATGTTTAGTTATAAAAAAATGAGATGGGATAATAAATGTTTAGTTATAAAAGAAATGGGATGGGATAATACATGTTCACTTATAAAAGAAATGAGATGGGATAATAAATGTTTAGTTATAAAATAAATCAGATGGGATAATAAATGTTTACTTATAAAAGAAATGGGATGGGATAATAAATGTTTAGTTATAAAAGAAATGGGATGGGATAATAAATGTTTACTTATAAAAAAGAAATAGGATGGGATAATAAATGTTTACTTATAAAAGAAATGAGATGTGATAATAAATGTTTAGTTATACAAGAAATGGGATGGGATAATAAATGTTTAGTTATAAAAAAGAAATAGGATGGGATAATAAATGTTTACTTATAAAAGAAATGAGATGGGATAATAAATGTTTAGTTATAAAAGAAATGATATTGGATAATACATGTTTAGTTATAAAAGAAATGGGATAGGGTGGGATGTTGTTTTTTGTAGAACAGAAAGGAGCAGCTGAAGAGAACGAGCTCACTGACCTTTGACCGCAGTGGCAGTTTGACCAATAGAGCAGCGGTGTCCACTTAACTGCGAGCCTGTCACTTGGACAGGAAGTTCAGGCGTGAAACATAAACCAGGGCGAACAATTCATCGAGGTAATCAAATTTGACAGATACTCTATTCTACGACATCTAATCATTTTTTAAGGTACTGAACTCAATAAATAATCAAAACACATAAAACATGTAGTTACAACTTTAAATGAACTGAGTATTATATATGTTACAGATTTCCATTTTTAGAATTATTGTCAATACATATATAACGGCAAAATGTTGTTGCATTAATGAACGCTAACATAGTTGTGTTATTGCTATTGAAAAAATACAAAGTCAAACCGATATAAATATATAGCTACAGTGCTGGATAGAAAAATTAATTACTTTCACCAAATGCCCATACATGGTTGATTTATTACTGGGTTTGTTGCAAGAGATATTATACTGCAAACCTTTTTTTTAATTTCAGCCTTTTTGAATAACAAAAGAACAAGTAGAAATGCTAGGATTGCGCCTTGAAGTCCCTTATGGCTTCTCTGATTACACAATAAACGAAGCAGGCTGTGATATTAAGTTGTGTACATTCATGATGTGGCTGTGCGGGTACTGACATGGTGTAAGCTATATGTTCCATAAAAATTCCACAAACACTTTAGAACTGCGGAAAAGTTTTAAACAAGATTGAGTATCAAATAGGAGAATTAGTTGTTACGCCGTTTCAATTACATTATGTAGCCTTTTTCCGTAGTTAGTTTACCAGAACTTAATAATTGAGCGCATTTGAAATAAATTATCGTTCAACATTTCAATAATAAAAAAATGTATTATTTTGCTTCCGCTAGATTGTGGACAATTTAGATAAATGAGAATCTGCTATTTTGGGCGTCGATACATTGCATGAGTACATTTCACATCGTATACTTTCGTTTTATGATCATTTATAACAAGGCCCGTCGGCATCGGCATTAGGTCGTCGCCTCTAATCTTCGTTCAAACGTGAATACCATTTGAAATAAACTACTACATTATTTTTTACTAAATATTTTTTTAGTTCTGACTCTACCATATCTCATGACCATTTTTAGGTCTATTTCAAATTAATCATGTTGAATAAATAATGGGGGGGGGGAGGCAATTTACAATTTTTGGAAATAGTTTACATTTTTTTTACATTTTTTTTTTCATAAAACAGCACATCTTGTTATAGGTAATGGTCTAGCTATCTCGCACGGTTTTCCAGATATTACGCATACTAAGACAACAGTAGCACAAGTTTGCCATTTTCAGTTTGATCGAGTTGAAATTTTTCAGGGGATATCCCTCCCTGGAGTCCCTGAAAATGCACGTTTTGTTCTATAGTAATGGTCTAGCTATCTGACACGGTTTGCCAGATATTACACATATTAAATAAATAATTGCCCAAATTCGGCTATTTTGGCCACCATGACTTTGTTTTTACCCGATGCGTGCCCATTTTCGAACACGTCCGAGCTATAAGTGAAATAAATATATGGTAACAATTTTGGAGCGACATATATAAGAGTGTCGCGTGAATCGTGTTAACAAGAATATTTGCGATCGGAAAAAAAATCAAGAATAAGAGGTCAAAGAAATGTCACAGAATTTAATTAAGCGGCAGCCCTGACACTTGCACGCAAAACGGTTTACGCCATGATGTCCCGCAATTTTGCGCTTGGGGTTGGGTAGGGTTGCGTGAAATGTGTACAAATGCGTGCCAGGATTTTCAAAATGTTTAAAAATATTTTGAGCGGTGTCAGTGGCGCTTTGGTGTATTGTGCCGTGCATGTCTTCCTAGCGCATCCAAAAACAAGTTGCAAGCAGCTTCTAGTTACCAAGTAACAGTCCAAGGAAGACTAGGATGTGGCTTTTATTTGTGATCTGCTGACATAGCACCTACACGAAGCTATATATTATTTATGACTGTTATTGATCGAGAAAATGAAATAAAAAAAATCGGATTTTAGGCCACCTTTGTGCACATATAGGCTAAATTGGGCCGAGCACGCTACCTTTCTACGCTACCTCACTACCCCAGGGCCCTCGCCCTATATTGACCGAGGAATGGGCTGGAACTGGTTGACCTTGACCTTTTCTAGAATTAAAATCGTTACTTTCCATAAAAAAATAGCCAATTTAGCACTCGTCCTTTTGTGTACATGATGAAAGCCGCTTCGTATACGAAAGTAATCTATTTTGATTATAAATCGGTTACAAAGCAAGTCAATGTGTAAATAATACTGTGGTGAGATGCGAAATGTTTACTGTTCTGAAAGTGAACAGAATGAAATGGATTCCAGCATTGAAATAGATAACGACGCCTACAAGATGGGAGGTGTAATTCAAGAGAGTGTCCACCGGCTTCTTGAGTGCAGTGACACATGGGCCATTGGCCAATAGGACAGTAGAAACCACTTATCTGCGGGTCTGTCATCCAAAGAGGAAGGGCAGGCAGGAGAACAAACATGAGACAAAATAGGTCATGACGTAACCCAGATACACCAGATCATCGTCATCATATATTGTGCTATGAATATTAACCCTTTCAGGCCTGAATTTACCATTGTCATCTTCATCCACTACAAGCCGCGAATTGCTGTCGCAATTCTCGACTTGTAGTGGATGAAGATGACTTGACGTGGGTCGGAATTTGAAGAAAATTGCCATGTATTGGTGAACCAGTTTCATGGAAATTTTCATTCTAAAACCCTAGTTGTATGAAAATTAAGTCTGTTTTCAGGGATGTAAAATGATGCTTTAATGCATCGTGAGGGCTTAAAGGGTTAAATAAGTACATTTTGCGCACTACTTTTATCCAGCAGGACCAGTAACATATCATTATGTCGGAAAATAGTGAAAACAATATCGTTTGTAGAAACACAAAAAGCAGTAATTCATGCATGAGAGTGCGTTTAATGCAAAAATATGTCTATTGGTATATCATATTCTAAACAGGACGAAATCGAAAAAGTAGCATATTGCTGCAAGCTGAATAAATATGTTCAATAAACACACATAATTAGTTTCAGAAAACCATTATAGATAAGATATTTAAAATCAGATATGGACTGATGAATTTTATACAGTGCAAACATCTTATTAAGTTATTACTTCAATGTCTTTGAAAAGTAGTTATGATACGCAAGTTTACAAAAGAGAAAGGGGTCTCGCCGATACCATTTGAAAATGAGGCATACAACTTATTTTTTTGGCATGTACATATCGCCACGCTAAAATTCATCACATTTAATAAATTTACAAAATGTAAACCTTTTTAAAAGTATTTATTTTTCACTACTCAGCTCATAACCATTGCTAATATGTAGAATCATAGTCATTTTTATAAAAAAAATGACCCATTTTTGAGATAGTGTTGCGATATATTTTGTTATCCGATATATTCCAGTTCGAGGATCAATACCCTAATAATAAGTACACAACAACCTCCGTGGAAAATGCCAATTTCGTATAATCTGAAACCTTTTATGTGATCTCTCGTTTCCTCTGCGGCAGCAGCAAAGAAGGGATAAGATTCCAGCCCATGTCTTCAGGATAAAAGGTTGGAGTATATCGTGAAATGGGTCATTTCCTCGGAAAATACAACCTCCTTTCTAATGATCGATGACGTGGAATGCTTTCAACCCGAAATAGGGAAAAGAGCCAGTTCGCGATGACTACATAGAGAGTAAAAGAGAACAGCACATAACAGGACAAGGGATCCTGGCTTTTTACTATGGACTGTTTTAGTGGCTCTTCGAGTGCATTTTGGTCACTGCTGGTCTAACCCTCTCAAATAGTTTTGTATAAACCATGGAAACCTAATTGTTTTTTCAATTTAAAATCATCATAAATGTCTTAGTTGAATAGGCTACCTATGTTATGGTCTATGGCCATTGTAAATATTTTATTTCTTCTAGTGCGTGGATCGACTTCAGACGTCAGATTCTAACGTCTCAAGTCGATCCCCGCACTAAAAGGGTTAAACTGATTTCGACAAACAAATAAATAAGACTGAATAAAATCAAACGCTTAATTTCCTGATCATGTACATAGATATCAAAGCAAACGATTTGGCATTAATCTAACAATAGACCTCAATATCCAATAAAAAGATCGACTTTCACTTATTAAAATATACAACTTGATTTCAAAGGGCAATCGGGACGGACAACTTGATTTGATTGTAATATTTTTTATTAATAATAACAGATATAATTTCATATTAAACTGATGAACAAAGCAAAAGCTATGTTTTTTATAAAAATCAAACTAATAACGGATAATTTTGGGTTAGACAAATACTACAATAATATTATCAAATACATGTTCCAATCTGTAACATAAATAACTATGGTGTAAATCTGCTGTTAATCTGGATGATACCACATGATGTTAATCTTACTCGGGACATTCATGTTAATTACCATAACAATAAATAAATCTCATAAAAAACACAAGGTTTTTTTCGCATCTTTTGTGCGAATGTATGTTTCAGAAAACATGTTTTCTTTACCTTAATGCAGCGTTTTTATTACTGTCAATTTATTTTTGTTCTATATAAGGACTCTCCACTTTTTTTTTATTCTATATGGTCTCACCACCCTAAATAAGCCGAAATCCAGGGAGGTGTCTACTAATGATGGAATCATCACACAAAATATTTTTAATGCGGCTGTTCCAACCTCTATTGAAACAAAATAAAATACAAAGAAGTAATAATTTTGTGAATATTTAATAAGCCCACGTTATCTTCTTTGTCAAGGATATCAGATATAACTGTTTCATGATAACCTCGCAGGAATACAGTGGGTTAAAATGATGTGTGTCTGTTCTGTGAAAGAGAGCACGGATTATAGCCCAATTTTAACAGTATTGACTTTTTTACACTCTAGGGGGCGTAGCTCAAAATCTGTCTGGTAACCATACCCATAGCGGGCCTGTTTTCGAACAAGGACATCTCAAGCTTTATCCTGATATGTCACACTAAATATCTAATAGGGTGAAAAATGGTGAAATCGGCCTGCGGAATTGAGGCAGTTTACATGTGTTTCAATGGGACTGGCATTTGGGGTGGTGAGACCATCAGTAGACACAAGGGGTTTGCATGTTCTGGTCCTTTCTTGACATATTCCAGCTGCTTGATAAAAAATCTGCAGCTTGATATCTATATTTTATTGAGTTTTACTATCGCTGTAACAATCTAAGTGTAATAGTTTTGATTAGAAAGTATATAATTGGTGAATAAATGTGATAACCATGTCTAGAAAAGACCAGAAGAGGCCGTGTTTTGGTGATATAAGTCATAGATGAAATGCCTGGTTGGTAGTTTGATTGTCATATGGGCCCAAATAAAAATAAAAAATAGTGAATTTAAGTATGGATGCTACTAATAGCAGTCCATTCTAATATGTGTGGCATTTTTCAACAACAATGACGAAATAGAGGCGGGAATAGCCACTTCATTTAACTGTTTTATTCAATGCGACTTTCAAGGAAACCAGGCCGATTTTCATAATATCAATAATTATTCAAAGGGCTCCGCGGGCAACAGTTTTCAATATATTTGCCTAATTCAAAAACTATATTGTTCAGAACACCTTCAAGCATCATACCAGGCCGAAATAAAATAATCAAAGAAAATTATATCTCTACATATGGTCTCACCACCCTAAATAAGCCGAAATCCAGGGAGGTGTCTACTAATAATGGAATCATCACACAAAATATTTTTAATGCGGCTGTTCCAACCTCTATTGAAACAAAATAAAATACAAAGAAATAATAATTTTGTGAATATTTAATAAGCCCACGTTATCTTCTTTGTCAAGGATATCAGATATAACTGTTTCATGATAACCTCGCAGGGATACAGTGGGTTAAAATGATGTGTGTCTGTTCTGTTAAAGAGAGCACGGATTATAGCCCAATTTTAACAGTATTGACTTTTTTACACTCTAGGGGGCGTAGCTCAAAATTTGTCTGTTAACCATACCCATAGCGGGCCTGTTTTCGAACAAGGACATCTCAAGCTTTATCCCGATATGTCACACTAAATATCTAATAGGGTGAAAAATGGTGAAATCGGCCTACGGAATTGAGGCAGTTTACATGTGTTTCAATGGGACTGGCATTTGGGGTGGTGAGACCATATGTTATATTAGTGTAGTTTATACCTCGTTTTAACCCTTAAAGCGCTATTTTAAATAATTTATTTTTTCACCTATTGAAGTTGTGTCTCGCTACCGCGAACCACAACTTCAAGTGGTTGAAAATTACGCATATTTGTTTAATTTCAAACCAAACATTTGCAAATCTTGATGTGTTCCCAATAACAGTGATCAGATCTGCTGATAAAAGAGATTAAAAACTACTATACTCGTAATTAGCAGTTTAACCCTTACAGCGCCGGGATCGACATTAGTCGTCAGAACCTGACGTCTGTAGACGTCAGATTCTGACGTCTAAAGTCGAACCCCCCCCCCCCCCCCCCCACTGTAAAAGTACAAATATTCATAATCGCCGTAGCCCCATAACATAAGTATTCAAATGAAGCGGAAACAGCTAACTAAGACAGTTATGATGATTTAAAATTGAAAAAAACCTTTGATTGCAATGTTTTTTACAAATTAATTCAGCGCTTTAAGGGTTAAGGTTTAATACATTCATAAAATATCAAATCGCGGTAGCGAGTCATATCTAAAGTGAACGAAAATGAGAATAAATCTCCAGATGTTAACCTTTACCACCCTGAAATATTTTTGCATAAACAATGGATACCAATTTGAATTGAGCATACATGTTAGCTGTCCCCACTTCATTTAAATACCCATGTTATGGGTCTACGGCCATTATAAATAGTTTTGTTCTTTCAGGGCGGGGATCTACTTTAGACGTCAGAATTTGACATCTTTAAACGTCAGATTCTGACGTATGAAGACGGTCCCCGCGCTTATAGGGTTAAGGTCATATTTCGCAGATAAACATGATAAAAATGCTGCTATGGATTGTATATTTATAGCTCCGTGTCCAGAACAATAATTAATAACTGGCTCAGGTTTCCCCGCTCACGTAAGTTGACATGCCAAGCACATGGGACGATAATGTCACTTTCCGTTTATGTTCGGACAACAAAGTGTTCTCAAACGCGGAAATATATAAATAAGGCCCATCTTCCAACCCTTTAAACCCTGACGATGAATTAAAGCATCATTTCGCATCTCTGAAGATTGACTTACCTTCTTTTACCTAGGGGTTTTGGAAGAAATGTTTTTGAGGAACTGTTGTAATAACAATATATTATTTTTATTTGCCACCCACTTCAAGTCAACTTCATCCAATAGAAGTCGAGAATTGCGACAGCAATTCGCGGCTTGTAGTGGTTGAAGTTGACAATTGTAACTTCAGGCTTGAAAGGGCTAATGTTCTATAGGTTCAATCCTCTACGCCTGGACACATGTTGCCACTCTTTTAATTAACGTCGAAATATTTGTGTATAAACTATAGAGTCAACATTTTTTATTTCAATTTTAAATCATCATAAAT